>JAKKIK010000222.1:0-40179 GCA_024500135.1 Heterodera carotae
TGTTGGTGCCTATTCGATGGATGTTGATTAAAGTTTCTGGGGAGGGGGATGGGGGGGGGGGAGGGGGGGGGGAGGGGGAGAAAGGATGAACGGACGGACATCGAAGGCAAACAATTGGGACGGACTTTGACTTAGCAATGGCATTGGCACGAATTTGCCGTGCCGTTCTGTTCGTTCATTTATAATGCGATCTCCTCTGTGACTGTGAATCTGATTTACTGGCACGAATGAAACAATCTGATCTCTCGCTTTCGCTCTCTCTCGTTCTCTCTCGCTTTCGCTCTCTCTCTCTTGCTCTCTCTCTCGCTCTCTCTATCTTTACGTTGCGTTTTGACTTTCCTTCGCTTTGCACAAAATTATTAAATGCCGCCGAAAGTCTGCCGACCCCGGCGGCGGCACGGCAATTTTGGATGGGAATGTGTCTAGGACATTTGAATATTCCCGAGGGCATATCCATAAGGGTGTTTTAGGGAACAAAAAAAATTCTATAGCGGGAGCTGACGGGGCATAACAATTGCCCGTAAATTGGCTTAAACTCAAGAAAGCGGATGAGGATACTTGAGTTCAACAGGTGCTTGCCGAGAATTCCCGGTAACGGGCAAATGGACTCGGCAAAATTCGGGGGGTTGCCAAGGAAAAGGGGTTGGATTTATCCATTCTGTGCATAAATTGCATTTTCTGTCGACGCTTTTCCTCTCTCTCTCTATCTCTCGTTCTCTCTCTCTCTTTCTCTCTCGCTCTCTCTCTCTCTCTCCTTCTCTGTCTGAGTTTGGCATGGCACATTTTCAGCCTTTGCCCGATTTATCATCTGCTCGAATCGGGGAACAATTCATTCTTTGTTCTCCCCTCAGCTTTTGGTTCTTTTTGGCATTGAGCAAGCAGAAAATTAAAAAGCTGCCATAATTGGAGGAATGGATGGAATTGGATATTGAAAGTGGCGAAGGGTTTGGCCTAAAGAATCCCCCGAGGGGATGCATTCATTGCGGCCTTTGTATTATGCTAAAGAGTCGTCCACCAACGAAATGCATGCAGTGGATGATGAATGATGACAAGCGTAAAGCATCCGCTGGTTGCCGGAAGCGGAGGAGGCACGCGGCATAATTTATGCTCTTTCTGCAATTCAAATTTGTCGACCACCCAACCCCTCCCTCCTCCGCCACTCCCTCTATCCCCCCTTTCCCTTCCCTTTACCTCTACCATCCCCCTTCCCCCTCTCTCTATCCCCCCTCCGCCACCCCCTCAACCCCCCCCCCTTTCCCGCTACCTCTACCCTCTTTTTTCCCCCTACCTCTATCCTCTCCTTTCTCCCTACATGTACCATCCCCGTTCCCCCTATCTCTACCCCCCTTTCCCCTACCTCTACTCTCTTCCGCTTCCCCTTACCTCTACCCTCCGCTTCCCCCTACCTCTACCCTGCCCCCTCCCTCACCCTTCCATTTCCCCCTTACTCGCTCTTAACATTCTCCCTCAAATCCCTCCCTCGCTCTCCCGTATCCCTCACTCTCGCCAGGAAAAGTGCCTCAAATTGCTTGGTCGATCATACAATTTACCGGATTCGAACAATGTACACAAAATAGGAATAATCTCCACCAAAAGACACCGGCGAAATTTTAATTTGGGTTTTGCGTTTTGGAAGCAGTTCCTTTCGTTTTCTCCTCCTCCGTTTGTCCGTCCGTTGGTTGGTGTCACGCAATCGTTGGGTTTTGGGTTTTGGATTGGGTTGGCATTAGCCGTGCCCAATTGGCCTTAGCACGGCGCTCAGACATTGAGAAGACTGTCCAAGACGACTGATGTTACGGAATTGGCCACAGCACAGAAATTGTCGGGCGCTAATAAACAGAAATAAAAAATGTGAAAGAAAGGGTAAACATTCTTTGGCGAAATGTGCCGCCGCCATTGACTGACCTCGCAGCCAAAGTTGGCACTTCGTACCCAACAGATTCATTTGACGACGTGCCGACGAACATTCGCGCATAGCAAGGCGCACTCAATTCCGAACCCAACCTAATCATTTTATCAACTCATCAAAAAATTTGCGAATGAAAAGCCTATATATAATTTTTTTGAGGATGAAAAAGATTTTAGGCTTCCAATGTTCATTTTTGCTACCGTACATGGCATTCATTGCTGATACGGTGGCCGCAGTTCCGCCGATAAATGCAAGCATAAGAATGGCACTGTTCAGCAACATTTTTCGTCGTGAAGAGAAATGCCATAGCCTTCATGGGATAGATTTCAGAGTCAGTCATTGTCCAGGGATTGATCAGGACGCAGTATTTCTCTAATAGAAGCCCCAGATTTTTATTTTCCAATACCCCCTCGAGAGGGAGAGGAGCTGCTTCAAATGGAGGGGCTACTGTTAAAAGGGGGAGTCTATTAGAGAGCTCCAAGCGTAGAGGGGGGCTTCTATTAAAAAAAAAGTACGGAAATGCAAAGTGAACCCACTCCGTCAAAGAAAGTGGTTTCTCATTTGGCACAGCAACGGAAGCGCCATGTTTTGCATGGCTTGCACAAAGGAACAGATTGAACACAGTGGGGAACACGAGTGTCATCATCTGTGTTGGGGACAGCATAAAATGAACTGACTTTCTTTACCAATGTTTTGTTAAAGAGGGCGCAACTGACAGTAATTGTTGAACCTCCGACGAGGTCAAGCAGTACACCAAAGTTGGGCACAGTCTCGGCCACAGCAACCACTGCCAGCATCATCACAGTGCGCGAAAGCACTCGCTGTAAGCCGAATTCTACGGGACAACATTGGTAAGCGGTAATTGGTCAATGTTGACACATGGCATTCGGCTTCCTTACCCTGCGGAACGGCGAGCAGTTCCTCCAACTCCTGGTTGAGCGGGTTGAACACAATGGTCAGTGCCAGAATTACGTGAAGCGTGATCAGAATGTTGACGGTCTGTTGCAGGACGGGGTCTTGCAGGGACGGGATGATCGACTCGTAAAGACTGTCCCCGTAAGTGAGGTACCCTAATAAGGACACAAACAGTTTCACACATTTTCGGCATTTGTGCCATAATACCGAGCAGAGAGACGGGCAAATACATACAAAAGATGACTGAAAGGTGGCAAAATGAGTACAAAAATGGGCCATAAAGGCCAACTAACTGAGGTAGGCACAGAACACTGAACGGCTAAAGCGGTAGGGCTTTTGCATGTCGTGTTGAATGGTAGGGAAGGCGCCATGGCCGCCGTAGGCGAACATCACAGTGCCAAAACTCATGAAGAACCTTCGGGGGACAAACAAAAGAGGAATGGCAAATGCAGTCACAATTAGGCACTTTGACGAGTCAATGGGCGGATAACGCGCTTCGGAAGCACAGACGGCATAATCAGCTCCACTCGCGAACAGAATGATACTGGGAGAGGCAAGAATTAATTATTCGAATTGTTCGAGAGTCTAGATCTCGAGCCGAGACTTGTTCTTTCTTTAATCCGACACTTTTTACAGCCAAAAGATTGTGTGTTTGGGTGAATTAATAAAATAATTTAATGAAACCATAATTTAAGAAAAACACGCTCATTTGAATTTCAATGGCAATATTTTTGAAATCGAATTTTTGGACGAGTCAGAGAGGGGAGCCCATAAGCAAGTTTCAAAAGGCATATTATTGTTGGATCAACAATTGCTGCTGTCACCTGACTGCCACTGTTGTTGTGACCATCGCTCCGATCACTGCCCACCAAAAGTCTTTGGGCGACTTTAGCATTGTGAATGGCAACATCAAAGCGGCGACCAGCAAAAGCAACTGACAGAAGCTGAAATGGGCGCCGGTGTAAGCGCGCAAAAAGTTCTCAATGTTTTTGGCAGCCAACAGCAGAAAAACGACGGCAGTGCCAAATTGGGTGACATTGAGACAAACGGACACAAAAGACCTGTGCCAAGAGAAAGGAAAGTGATGGATGCCAACGACGCCGGTGGCATTTTAGGGAACCAACATGAATTTAGGGCCAACTGCTCGAAGACCTGGAAAGAATAAACTAACTTTAATATAGGTCAATGGCTCTGTTTTTCAATCTCGAGGGGATTTGAATTGGATGGGGGAGGGGGGCTTTTATTGGAGAAATGAGGAAGTGTTGGCACAGAGAAGGAAAGTAAGAAAACAGCGAACGAACCCATGGCGGGGTACGGTTTTCGGCAATGACTTCTGTACTCGGGCCACCTCTCTTGTAAAATCTGAAAGCACCACCAAATTCAATGCTTTTGGGCTGTTGCGTCCTTACAGTCCAATTCTCGGACAGCTGTTGACCGGTGAGAGCGCAAAGCAAAGCGCCCAAAAGAATGACCAAAATGCCGCCGGGGAGGCCGGCGGACAGAACCACCGTTGGCATTGCTTCACATGGTCAGGGGGAGACATTGAAGCAGCTTAATTACTTGACGAACCTACCGATAAGACCGCCTCCGGCAGTTTCGCCTAAAATTGCGGCATTTTTTTTTTGTGTGCCTCGTTTTGGAGAAAACTGACCGACAATGAACAGACACGTGACGAACCATCCCATACCGTCGACATTCCGATATTTCCGACCACAACGACCGCACTCCGCTGTCTGTACGGTGGCGGCCGAGTTGCTGACCAATGAATAGCCTTCCTGACTTAAGGGGCGGACACTTTGCCATTATACGGTAAGGGTACGGTACAATTCAGTTACTTTTTGTCATTGTTGAGCATTTTGTTTACGGTGGTGCCAACCGAAAGAAGTTAAAGAATTTAGACCAAAAAATAAGGACGGAGAGAACGCGGAACAAATAAAATATGATGGCAAAACTAAAAAATGGCGAATTATTTGTATGGGAGAAAAGGCGGGGGTGGGGGGAAATCCAATTTAAGATTTAGCGGGTGCCTTTGATTGTTGATTCGAGAGATTATTTGTTTTCTCATTCGAAAGATAATTTGTTTTATCAAAAGTCCAAACGGATTATCAAAATCCAATTATGAGGAGATAGAGGGCCAAAATCACTTTACAATCTAAAAAATGGGATTTTTTGGAATGACAAATTTAAAAGATTGGAAATGATTGGTCGAGAAAGAGTTGACGAAAGATCGAATTGACTGATCAACTCGATGTCAATAAAACAAAAACAAAAAAGGGCGGCGGGAGTCTGAGTGAAAACAAAGACAGACCAAATATGTCATTTCTATAAATAAATAAATGGAAAATGATCCCCCCATACGAAAAAAGTGATTTTCTAAAGACAGGCCAAATAAATGCATGTAAACGGTCCCCCACTGATCCTCCGAAAAAAAGCGATTTCTTTATGAGACGCAGTTTATCCCCGACGGCAAAACAGTATGAGCTATGAGCATAGATTAATGTATTTGGAGAGTATTTGGGGGGGGGGAGGGGGGAGTTGCGATCATACAAATATTATGTACAAAATAATAGTGTAAGCATTGGATTTGGACGCATAAGTTAGAGCATTTTCACTCATCATTTTGTGATGGAAGGCTTTTTGGAAGTGATCAGCGATATTTAATCGTTTGGTTTGACCGCCGTAAATCCCTCAACAGACAAATATCTAAACAAACAAAACAAATAATTGCGCTTTTGTTCATAAACCATAAATCGCTGAACAGGAGGGGGTTTGATCGACCAAGTGAAGAAGTAAAAGTGTGATCAATGGGAAGGGACTGATCCGTCGCCGCCCTCAAAAGGTCGTCGAGACATTCAATCGCCTGAAAAGTTTCGTCGAGACCGTTGCCCCCGTCCATGCCGCCCATTTTGTCCACAAATCGCCTCCGTCCGCCACCCTCCAAATTGTTACTTTTTCCTTCGAATTGTTCCACTACCCGTCCGTACACATTCATTCATTCTTTTGTCCATTCAATGTGCCTCCGCCCACATGGGTTTTGGTGGGTTTGAAGATTAATAATTAACGCAACGAATGGATGGATTTTGTTGTTCAACACCCGCCAAACTCCGATGGACACATTCATTCAATTCATCGATTGTCATCATAAATCACTGCGGGCGATCAACAATCACCGCGCCGCCAAAATTATTATCAATTTTTCATTCCGACAGCAGCAGCAGTAAAAATGAAAAATAGCTTTAAAATTACTTTTCACTCATCATTGACAAATTGAGTAGATATTTATGAATTCACACTTTAATTTTGTAAAAATTGACTAAAATTTGAAGTAAAATGCGTGAAGGGAAAAGAGAAGGGGGAAAAGGGATGGACACGTGAACATCACACATTTTGCACATGGACAAACAGAAAAAGAATGAATGAACAGAGATCGGAAAGCGGCAAAGTTCAAAGCCAAAAATTTGGCAAAAAGTGCCAATTAATGAATGACATTTTATAAGCCTTTGTTTACCCTTTTCGATTCAACGCGCAAAGGCATAAACAAACAAATGCCAACCAAAAGCACTCACAAAATTCCTTTAATATTCCCATATTTCTAATTGTTAATGTACATATTTCGGTTTGACACAATGCGTTGTTTGTTCATCAAATCGGTGAGTGAGTGAATAAATGCGTCCGTCCGTCCGTCGTTCGGTTATAATCCGTTCCGACCAAAGTCCGACGATTTCATTGCGACGGACGCTTTGACGCGACCATCGCCCCAAGCGCTGTCGGCGACGGACGAACATGTCGCAGACGCACCAACCGCCGCAGTCTGAGCGACAGTAGCGGCGTTCTGCTGCTGATGCTCCAAAATCGATGAGGAAGAAATGCGCGACTAAAAAAACGTCAAACGGTGCGAAAACTTGGCGGAGGTCGGTAATAATTGAAATAGACCACTTTTTGTCCAATTTTAATTAAACATTAAATAATCAAAATAAATTCTGCGTTGTTTTTCTCCCAATGGGGTTCTCTTCAACCCACCTGTTGCTGATTTGAATATTTATGGGGCCCATTTACGGCTGTTTTTTGCTGCCGGTCGCGCATTTGTTGGACGAGTGCCGGCAAATTGGCTTCAACTTCGCCGGGGACGTACTGTCGGAGGAAGTGATTTTCGCTCTCCAAGAGTGAAACCTGACAATGACAAACAGGAAATTCCCCAAATCCATGTTCAAAAATGTCCATTCACAAACTTTGCTTTCCAATTCGACGACGGCACAGCGCAAATGCTTCATCTCTTTGCGCACAGCCAAAGTCAATTGGGTTTTGACTAGGTCCTGAAAATTTGCAACATTCCAACCATTCATTTATTTTATAATTATTATGTAATTGGTTTGATCGGTCGGTCATTTTAGCCCCTTTGGCATTCCCCGCTAAATTTGTAGGCATTTAAAATCATCATTTGACGACAGACCAAGGCCTGCTCAATTTTGTTGTCAATTGGTGACGAATAAGCAATTGACGAACTGACGGCGACGGGGCCACCGCCGCCGATGGCATTTGGCATCGAATCGACGGCGGACGAATTGTTAACACTGAAACAAAAAAATTAATCGTTTAGATAACATAGCAAGAATTGCCTTAAACTAATAGAAAACAAATATTTTTCTTTGTAAAAAATACCCATGCGGCAAATAATTCGAATCCAAAACAATTGGAACTGAATGGGTCGGTGAAATGCCGAAATTTGATATGCCAACAGAATTTGTTGCAGAAAAGTCGGCATTTGACACACGCTGCTGACGAATCTGTTCAATAATATCACAAATATTTATACTGAAAGATTAAGTAAATGGTATAGACCGGCGGCTGCTGCTGTTGGCTGTGAGAGGAGTTCGAAGTTGAGGCAATTTGTTGCTGCTGTTGGTGCTGATGAACAACAACAGAGGGGAATTGAACTGAATGGATTAATTACTGTAATTATAAATTTTAGCATTATTGCAACAACGAACCACTCCCCCCGGGGGATATGTATCCACAGGGGGAAAAGGGCATACGAAGATTCACACTCCCAGGGAATATGTACCCAGGGAGAGGGGGGAAGTATTAGGGGTCACATATCCCATAAAATCTCAAAAAAATGAATTTTTAAGACTTTATACGGTAAGGGTAAAAGGAAATAGAAGATTAAATTTATTCTCTGCTCACTGCTCGATCTCCGTGTCTGCTGACAGTGTTCGCCATAATTTTGCCCGTCGGCATCAATAGTCAAAGTGAGTGCCACCGAATGGGCGCCGGCGGAGACTGTGTCAAAGTCGTCCAAAGGATTATTACCTTCGCCAAAGCTCTCCAGATGTTTGAAGCTCTCAGCTGTTCCCTTATTTTCAGTTCGCGCGCGTTTGATAAGCTAGCGAAAAATTGATTTTCGTTTGCATAAAAAGGTCTTTTCCCTTTTTTACCACAAAATATTCATTAAATGAAATCCAAATTGAGGAAGTGTTTAGCTAATTGATTCCCTGTCGGGGGTCATTTGGGCATGGCCGTTTGGGCGTGGCGCCGTTTTACGGCTGTACATTTAAAATCGAACCTTTTTGATTCTGTCAAAATTTTAGCGTGCTGTCCGCGTTGAAGGTATCGAACACATAGAGAAACACGTCATATATGAATTTTTCTTTTTGCCTTTTAGTTAAAATTTCCGACATCTAAATTGGTTAGACTTATGTGAAAATTTAAAAAAAGTTTCAGTATGTTCAAAATTAAAGGTGGCACTTTCTGAAGTGGCCCATGGCCAAACTGCCACGCCCAAACGGCCCACACCTAAATAGCCACGCCCAAATGGACCGTTCCGCTGATTCCCACCTGGCGCCCACCCAAATTCAAATTGGCACTTTGTTAGCGGCGTTTTTGCTGGGAACAGCAGCGAGCACAGACGGCGACACATTCTGCAGCGCATGTGAAAGAATTTCGTCTGTCGATTCCATTGTGTCGATTGCGCGTCTTTTGATAGCGGTTATTATTCGCTGTGATTCCACTCGCGCGGCGCTGGAGGGGCAAATGTGTTCTCCGAACACTTTCTGAACAGTGCCATTCAAATCGGTGTGCAAACGGCCTTCAAAGAACAACAAATACTGCAATTCAATGAATTTGTATGCCTAAGATTTTTAAATTACTGATTTCGATTGAATGTCCCCAAATTACCTTTACATCTCACGTCACGTGCGTTGGAGAATTCGCAGCGCCAGAATTTTATGTCGCCGGACGCACTCATTTTATCGTAGACATAAAGCACACCTTCGTGATGCAATTTTGTTTTTGATCTCATTGTTTCGATGCTGCTTTGTTCCATTTTGCTATTTGTTAAAATTAATCTGCAAATAAAAATAAATTTTTTGGACTGCCAATCGAATAGAATATTTTTCCTCTCCAAAGTTCTAAAAACGTTTAAGCATTTAAAAAAGAGTCACACGAAACGGTGATCACTGATCATTAGGGATGGGATTTTTATGTAAATACATATTTTTTTCCTGGATTCTCCATGCTCTGAATAGTAGGAAAAACACCTTCTTTTTTGCATTTGCTTATAAAAGTTGGGACTTTTATTTACATATTTTTACATATTTCGGGATTTTTCTACATATTACATATGTACATATTTTTATACATATTTCGGGTTTTTTGGTAAATATTTTCAGGTTTTTGGGAAAATTGCTTACAAAAATGCAATAAAATCGAAAAATACACCCCTAAGAATCGGTTTTTTCAATTTTTAAAAAATGCACCCCTAAAAATCGAGTTTTTCTTACTCAATTTTTGGGAAAATTGCTTAACAAAAATGCAATAAAATTGAAAAATGCACTCCTAAAAATCGAGTTTTTCTTACTCAAAATTCAAAAAATTTATCAATTTTTTTGGCTCGATTAAAATTCAAAAAAAAAATTTTTTTAATTAAATTCAGTGTATTTTTCGAATTTTTGCCTGTAAAAATTTAAAAAACTGCAAATATTGAAAAAAAATTATTTTTTTTAATTTGCACCCATAATTTTCGAGTTTTTTCTACATATTCGGTACATATTTTCAGGTTTTTCTACATATTTCATACATATTTCGGCATTTTTTAATACATATTTATTTACATATTTTGCGATTTTTCTTACATATAAATCCCATCCCTACTGATCATTTTTGAACGTTAGGTTAACTAGGCAGTAGGCACAGCCTTGCTGCATTTAAAATTGATTAAATTGGCATTTTGTCTTTAATTTTTATAGGCGACAGGGCGGTTTTTACAAAAAAAAAAAAAATAAATTGCTGGACTCCTTCTATGGATTTGAATTCTCCGAATTTCAATGCTGAACTCTATGTCCAGGACTTGCTTAGACGAAACGGGTTGGAAGAACTGGTAGCAGTTGAACAGGATATGGTCAGTTTTCCCAAATGCAGAAAATCATACATTTATTATATGAATTGAGGTCGCCAGTGTTCGCCGACTTGATTCCGATATGCAATCGCTCGTTTATGAAAACTACAGCAAATTTTTGAACGCAACGAGTACGGTTAGGGACATGCAAAACCGATTAAATGACACACAAAATGTACGTTTTGTTTTAGTTTTTATATAAAGGCATGCATCCACCATTTAGGGAATGCGTGATCTTTCTGCTCGGATGAAGCACATTACTGCTCTTTCAGACTCACTGACGGGAAACTTTGCAAAAAATTGTGAGAAAGTGAAGAAACTAAACGACACGAAGGACGCCATTAAAAGAATCGAATTTCTAATCAAAGTGCCTCAAATTTTGCAGGTGGCAATCCCTTCTTTTATTACTAAATTTTTTGTTTCCGAATTTAATTTTAGGAATGTCTTAGAGATCGTGAACATGCCAAAGCAGTTGAGACTTATATCGCATTCAAACCAAAAATTGACAAATTTGGATATATCCATTCCTTGAAAGGCATTGCCGATGATGTGGATCAGATAATGCTACAACTTAAGGCCAAGGTGGTGTCCATTTTTTTTTTAATATTTTGTTGGCATTCAACATTTTTTATTTTAGCGTAAAAAGTGGATATTGACACACACTAAAATAATCTATCCTAATCATTTTAGCTGTACGATTCTCTAAAAGGACGTCTTATTTCTTCTGAAGAAACGATTGAGGTGAAATTTTATGTTTCGAATTTTTTGCATATTCATGACTTAAGGCCGTTACACTTTTAAAACGATTGGGAGAGCAAGAAAACGAATTGGAGAATATTTTGTTGGAGAATTGGGAGGCAGAAATTGGCTTGGAGTTGGATCAATTGGCCACAAATTCGTCGGTCCGTGACACCGGACGATTCAAGGACATTTTTGAGTTTGTCGACATTGGATGTTGTCATTTTCTGACTAATCTCTCATTGATTGCGTCAACTTTTCTTCAACTTTTTGTTACACAGGTGTTCTCCAGTATACTTTTTTGCTCCATAAAATAAAATGTTTAGCCATCAAAGGCCGAGTTGGTTCACCTGCTTGATCGTGTTATGAGTCGTTTTGAACCCATTGTTTGTGGTCGATTTGAGTCTGAGGAAAGTGTAAACGAATGCGCCCTTTTTGTGAAAGCATTGGACAGAATTTTTCGCAAAATTTCTGTCTTAACGCGCCTTTCTTCCGGTATAATGTGTTTAATGTTTTAGTTATCCATCCGTTTTAAATAAATTTAAGGTTACAATTTTTCGCGCTTTAACACTGATTTGGTGCAGAGGAGCGGTCAGTCCCTTTGGCCATTTCGATTATTTTTTTTTCAATTTCCTCCGTTTGCAGCCCGGCACCAAATAAAGATTTGTCGTCGGAATGTGTTCAACTCCATTCGAAAAGCAATCGCTGATGTTCGTTCGTTCGCGTCGATCTTTTTCTGTTTGGTTACCAATCACTGATGATTCTTCCATTCAGCTCTTCTCGCAGTTGCTCCATTTCCCGCCCTCTTCCTCCTCTTCTCACAGTGACACGGACACAAAATTCCAATCGTCGACCGTTTTTCTGTCCGATCGGAAGGAATTGCTACGAAAAACCTTGGATAAACTTGAAGATGCCTTTGTCCTTTCTGTCAAAGGCGTCTTGGCCGCACTTTTAATGTACGCACTCATTTAGCAAAATATTTCATTTTAAATGCCAATTTTTTAGGTTCACTGCCAGTGATATTATTTTCTCGACTATTCCGCATTTTCAGCCTCTTTTTGGCTTTGATGTTCATGAAGAAATTGTCGTCGGAGTGATTAGGGATTTGTTGGTCGAAATGGATAAGAAAACTGACAACGAAATTGAAATTGATGCGAAGGGTGAGCAGAAGCCGGGAAGGGCCATCGAATTGATCATTCTGGCAACCTTTTTGCGGAATTTGCATTTGAAGCATTTGGAATACTTGATGGAGCTTTGTCGGGAGCAGTACAGGTTCTTCGGTTGGGCTCTCGAAAAATTTCGGGTCGAGAAAAACCTCGGGTTCGGGTTTGCATCACTGGTTTCGACCCCCTTACTTTTTTGTCTGGCTACGTCCTGAAACAAACCCTTACTCGCCTCAATTAATTTTCCCATTTAGGCTAACTGAATTATTCGCTGCAGAGCATCATCAGACACATTCTTTGACACTAACCGCCGAATTAGCCGACGCGCTCAAAGGGACAGTCAATGCGTTGTTGCGAAAGTGTGTGGAAACGGAGAGCAACGAACTAAGCCAAGTGTCACATTCAGAATGAGTCGCCCTCCTCCAATTATTCAAGCGTTTAATTCAGATGGCCAAACGCAGCATCGAACTGTTTGAATGGGGCGAATGCGCCGATTCCCCGCGAAATGTTCGCCCTTTGATCAAACATTTGGTGCATGCTGTGGAAGAGATGAACAGCGACCTTTGCGTATTTGTGAGCGATCTGTGACTGATGACTGAACTACTAAAAATCGCTGTTTCAGATGGACGACGGTGGTTTGGCTAAACTGAAAGAACGCACTCCGGACGCTCTTCGCGGGTGAGTGTCACAAAGTTTGACGAGCCTGGGGATTTTAGGGTGCTGGGACTATATTTATTTTCTGTCTCCTTAAATGCGTGGCATTCATTTCGCACTAACAATAAGTTTAGTTATGCTACAATGCGACGAGCGACGAGTGCAGCAAGCAGTGTGTACAACGATGCAGCGTCTGTCAGCAGCGGCGGAATTGTCGAACGATTGTGGGGCGACACTGACACCCTTGAAGAAGGTTGTGGCGGCGGGGCATCGTCAGCAGAGACTTTGGCGACGATTTCAGTGGAATTCCGTCGGGATGTTGTGAGTTGAGACCGGCCAAACGGATTTGGGTTGCTAAAAAGTGATTGGATCGAATAATGTTAAGGTAATGGGAGCCATTGCTCGTCTGTTATTACGTGCATTTTGTGACTTTGTGCGAATGCAAAAGTTTTCTCGCCAGGGCTTAGAACAGCTTCAAGTCGACTGTGCGTATGTGCGTCAAAAGCTTTGGTATTTCGTCGCAGATGAGCACATGTTGAACACGTGCATCGAAGACATTGTAACAGCGGCCGGTACAAGAAAATATGCACCTTTTGTGCTTACACATATTCCTTTCAGTCAATCAGTGCGCTCAGCCAAAACTGTTGGATCCGTCGGTGGTGAAGAGAATCTGTGAAGAAATTTAATAATGACTGGGGTTTCCGATTTTCATAATATTATTGTATTTGTTTTATATTTTGATTAAAGAGTACAATCATGTTCCATTCATTAAATGATTATATGTAATGGTACGAATGATGTCCATGTGTCGATGTTTGGAGGTGTATTTCATCCATATATCTACAATATCGCTTTTTTCAAAGGTGCTATCCATTCCATTTCTGCTTTCTCTCTATCAATGGAAAAAGTGTTTGCCATACCGGTGTCCTCGCTCTCTACGAACACATCGAATTGCACGCGGAATATCATTTGTCTCGGCTTCTTGGATGGGTCTGTCCAATGCTTTTCCTTTGAGGCACAGCCCGGCATTACGCCATCAATGGAAAATGAGGTCAAACTTGAAGGATTATGGCGCAAAAAGATGAAAAGGTCCGTCCGGGCATTGCAAATTTCCGAAGGCGGCACTTCGCTTTATGCGACCAGCTCAAACAGGTGGCCATCAGCTTACATCGTCATCCCATGTACTACTTTCGAAATTCATTGAAAGGTCCGTTTGTTTGTTTGACATTGAGACGGGCAAAAGAGTGCGCTGCATTCGCGAAGGGCACAAAAGTCGGCCCAATGTGATGGCACTGCTGCCGGGAGATAAGCGGCATTTTGTGACTGGAGCAGAAAATGGCGAAGTTTGTGCCGGGAGAAAATCCCCCAACATCGAGGAATTTTTACAGATAAAAACATGGGACTTCGGACAGCCCAAACCAAACGTGCACACATTTGCGGAACAGGAGGACATCATTAGTTCGGTGAATTGACTGACGCTGGGAAGAAAAATGATTTTTTTTTCTACCAAAGTTCGAAAATTGGTAACCAAATTATCGGATGACGGATAAAAAAACCGCCTTTGTTGTTCCGCATTTTACCGATCCATTCTATCTCCCATTTTCACCGAAAGGGCGGCTATTGTCCAAGTCCATTCATTCATTCCTTTTTTAGATTCGCTAAATGTTTGGAAAAATAATTTGCTGGCCGCGAGTGGGGACGGCACTTTGGCTGCTTACGACACACGCAAAGGAAAAATGCGTGTCCGATCGGAGACAATGCACAGCGAATTGCTCAGTTTGGCTGTAACCGAAAGGTGAGTGGACGTACTATATGTGCCGAAAACAGACAAATTAAAATTAGCCTCTTTTACCAAAATACCCCAAAATCTGCTTATTAGACTTCCTCCCAAAAGACCACACTGATTTCATACTCGGCCAGGTTCACTTACGTCGGAGCGGCTGATGGGCACATCGAAGTGTTTAATAATGGCCAATTTGGGAACATTCGCGAAAGGATGGAGTCGCCCTTTCCGATGGGCGTCGAGCAAATGGTCGTCTTGCGCAACAATTTGCTTCTCGCCACTGCATCTACAGCTGAGGAAATGAGGCGAGTGCTCTATAAAAAACAATAGCCCTAATGGAAATGGCATGATAACATCTCCGATTTCGACAAATTCGAATTTTGGGTTTATCCATTAATAGGAGGATTAGCTGTTGAGGGCAGCTTCAGTTCTTTAAAGATAAAAATTGTCGAATATAAACAGGTTTTTGCACGTCAATCCGAACAAAACATTGTGCGGTATTCCTTGTCCCGGAGGAGTGGACATTTTGGCAAAAACGACGGACGGCACTTTGCTATTCACAACGAGCGCGGATGGGACGAAGCTGAATGGTCGCTCGACCGAGGAACTCGTAAAAGACATTCCGTTGCTGACTGCACAGGGCATGCGAAGCTTTAACAACAGCCAGAAGGCGGAGGAACGGAAGCGAAAGAGAGCGACGACGGACGCATTCTTTGGGGATTTACTCGCCGCAAATGACGCTGAGATGAAGGAGGAAGAAGCGAGGACCGATGAAGACGACGATGAGGAGGAGGAAGAAGAGGGGGATGAAAGTGAAAGTGACGATGAGGAAGAGGAGGATGAAAATGGAAGTGAAAGTGATAATGAAGACAAAGATATGGGATGAGACCGCTAATTATTTTTGTTTGTTAGTTTATGCAATACTTATAATTTTTCCGGCATACTTGCTTTTCAAACCCTAATAAAATTCTTCGAGCGCCCACTTCGCCAAGTTCGTCCTCCGAAATGCCTCCTCCGCCCGTTGAGGGTAATTGGTGCCGACGGGGACTGACTGCTGTCCGAATGGGGAGGCAATTTTATGCGGTATGGGTGGTGGTGGTTATCGTTGTCCTTGCCGAGTCGATTGGGATGTTTTCGTCAACGGAATGGGTGGGGGGGGTGCTATTTTGCCGCTGTTTTTCCGTCGTTTTTCATTTGCATTTGTCCCTGCCCGAAATGCTTCCGTTGCCTTCTCTATAAATGCCGTGGCCATCTTTCAATTGCCCACACATATTTCTTTCTCCAATTGAGTCCGCTCAAATTGTCAAATGGCCCTTCGTTTCTTTCTTTTGCCTCAATTTGTCTTTGTGCTGCTTCGCCAATTTGTGTCCGTCGACGGATATCCGTCACAAATTCCGATCGGTCAGTGATCACTGATCAGACCACAATTTTAAAATTAGAAAAGCATTTAAATGCCCCCGCAAATTATGTTCCATTCCCAGCGTCGTTTACCAACTCTGATGACCATGCCACAATTGCCACGCTTAACTTCACTTTTGGCCGCTTAAACTCCGCGTCGCCTGGCACATTTCTGCTCGAACACAGACACAAATCACTGCGAATTTCGCGGGAAAACAGCTGGAATTTGATGAATAAAAGTGGACTAATATTTTATTAATGTTTTGGCATTGCCTTTCAATTCCTCGTTTCACATTTTGTCGGTTTGAATTTGATCCTCCGAATTAAATTTGATTGAATAATTAAGCAATAATATTTGATTGTTCTTATCTCACTTCAATTTCTTAGTATGCGCGGAGCTCCGTTCTGGTTTCATGATAATGATGGCAGGAGAGAGTCATCAACGTCCCTACGAGGCTTACATGTCCGTCTCCAATGGGCTTGAAGTGCCAATGATCAATTGGGTTTGGCGGCCTTTTCGGCACCGTGCCGCCGTCCGTCTCCAAAAAGCTTTTTCCCCGTAGGAACTTTCCCCGAGGGCCTTTAACCACCCGAACAGCACCAACAATTTCGAAGTGTCCATAAGACCGCCGACTGCGCCATTGTTGGCCGATTTGGTTCTGATGAAAGGTTGGAATCAGATTGTCTATTGGTATGACGCGGAGAACGCCGACAAAGGTCGAAAGATAAAAAGCCAATGAAAATAATTTAAATTAAAATGATAAAAGGGCACAAATTTTAGCCGCTCAAAATCTTCGACTCATTTATTTACATTTGCAACTAAAGAACGAATCGATGAGATCAGAGATGCTTCAGCTGCCCAATGATGCCAACGATTTTGGCAGATTCCTTCAAACTTTCAATTTGCGGCGCCTCGACAACAATTCCAGTATTGGCATTATTGTGGACATGCCTAACTCATTCAGGCATGGCATTTAAAGGAATATGCAGTTTAGTCTGTTAAATTGAATTTAAATTGATCAGACAGCAGCGATTGCTACACGCCATTCGCTCCGCGCAATTTATCCAACAAAAATATCATTATGTGGTTGCCAATTTCGACTTGCAGCCATACGATGTGGAAATGTTTCAGCAGGTGGGCGGGGGATCGGCGGGAAGGGAAAGAGAAAGTGGGCGGGGGGGGGGGGGGGGAGGGTGGGTGGAGGCACCCGAAAATTCAAATTCCATTTGACCAGAGGCGATTAATGTGCCTTTTTTTGCAGGGTCACATTAACATCACCGGATTCCAGCTGGTAGACAGAGAAAGTCGCCAATACGTGCTTCTGAGCAGAATGGTCGAACTGAAAATGAAAGAGATCGGCGAAAGTTCGACATTGGATTTGGAGGCGAGTCGTCCATTGTTTGGAAGTCATGCCAATGGGCACACAATTAATCGCCTCACAAATCACTTTATCGTTCTTCTAGGCCCCTCTAATAGAACCCCACCCGAGAGGGGTATTCAAAAATAAAATCTTATTGGGTTAATTAGAGAAATTATTCCGCCGAATTAAGACTCGTTTGGCATATGTCCATGATGCCGTCGTTGTTGCCAAGGCCGTTTTGGAGTCCACTTTGAAAAAAAACGACTCTCTTTTCCAGCGCAATTTTCGTCGACGAGGCTTTTACAACAGAGTAAAAATGGAGGGGCGGTAGAGGCCAAGCGAAAACAAAAACTGTTACAGAACTTTTCCGGCATTTATTGCCACCCTTCCGCTGACAAAGAAAATCCAAACCGTCCCAGTGGGACATTTGAGCATGGAAAAGCCATTGCGACGGCATTTGACACGGTAAAAACAACAAATGCCACAATATTAGCGAAAAAGCTAAAAAAAGGCCTGGCATTTCGTGAAAGATTCCATTTTTTTCTCTCCAATCCGCCGAACATTATTTTTTTTTCCTTATGCTCTCTCGGCACAGTTGAGCCTGGCCGGACCTGTGGACGGCACTTTGACCGGTCGCATTGAATTCGACAGGGACGGCATGCGCAAGAATTTTGTCGTCACTGTGGTGGACCTCACTTCGGACACAAAGTCGGCCTTCAACAAAAAGGAAGTCCGTTTTACATGCGCAGCAAAATTGTGATGAAAGAATGTTGTGCCCATCCATCCATTCCTTGCAGCTGTTCTTTTGGAAGCATTCAGTCGGCTTTCTGAGGGACCGAACTGAGGCCCAACATGTGAGAACGGGCCATTTGGAGAGCGGACTTAAAAAAGTGCTTCGCGTTGTAACGGTAATGGAGTGGACGGGGCCACTTACTCATTACAATCATCAGAGACCATGGGGACAATTCCATAATTGACCGATAAAAGCCAACAATACCAATTATTGATTGTTGTGGACTCTAATCACAATTTATTGTCATTTTAATGCCGAAAATGCTCGCAAAGGTCCGCAGCGATCCATTCGTGATGCTTAAAAGTGGGACAAAAGTCTGTTCAGCTACCACCTTAATGTTCACTTGTCCCCTCAGGGGAATGCGACCCAAAGAGAGGCGGCTCAGAGAACGCGAGCGAATGCCAAGGCAACAGCAAATTCGAAGGCTATTGCATGGACCTTCTCAAGTAAATCATTCGATGGGTGCTCTCTGATCACTGATCAACCAACGGATCAGTGAGTGATCGGTGCCCATTTGCAGATTGTTGTCTGAACGGGAGGACTTCAAGGACATCACTTACGAAATATACATCTCGCAAAAGAACCAATACGGCGCCAAACAGCAGGATGGAAGTGAGACGACGAATGATTGGTCAATGTCATTGGTGTTGAACGGGGGGGGGGATCAATCATGCTTCATATTAGTGTTCGGCATGGTATTGATATATTTGAGTCGGTATTTTACCGGTACGCCGATACAATACTGTAATTAGTATTTTCTGGACAATACTTGGTACCAGCCCAAGTTCCCCCCCTCTTCAACACTTATGCCGTGGTCGGTCTTCTTTTGCATTTGACTGCCATTTATTCTTAGGTTGGGACGGAATCAGTGAGTGCATTGGCATTTGATTATAGCCAATTGTTGTCTTACAATTACAATTAGTTGGACATCTCCTTCGCGCAGAGGCCGACCTGTCAGTTGCTTCGTTGACAATTAATCAGGCACAAACTGACAGAGGAAATGATTTAATGCCATGCCATTTTTGGATTAAGGACCGCGAAAGAGTCGTGGATTTCTCGAAGCCATTTTTAACGACAGGAATTAGGTAGGCTTTGTACAGCTATGTTTAAGATATTTTTGTTCCCCGTCCTTTGTTCAGCATAATGATCAAAAAGCCGGACAAACAAGGTTTGTTGCCGATCATCTGCCAAGACCGATTTATTGATCGATCGATTGACCATGTACAAATGCAGAATTTTCCGTGTTCTCCTTCATGGCCCCGCTCAGCAGTGAGGTCAGTCGACGGGTGGCCGGATTTTGTGAAAAGTCAGTCAATTATTGCCCCCCCCCCCCTATTTAGATTTGGATGTACATCATTTTCGCCTATGTTGGAGTTCGTCGTGATCATTGCCCAACCACATTTCGTATTCCTCAATAGACTGATCGGTCCATCGATCATTTCAGGTTTCCGTGGTGATTTTCCTCGTCTCGCGCTTTTCGCCCTATGAATGGCGCGTGGAGGAAATGGCCACCGGTAAAAAGGGACAAATCGAATGACTTTTTATCGCCGCGCCCTTTGCTTTTGAGGCGCCTTTACCATCTCCAACGACTTTTCTGTGTACAATTGCCTTTGGTTTACTCTTGCCGCCTTTATGCAGCAGGGCACGGACATATTGCCAAGGTACAGACTGGCAAATGCCAAACTCAAACTCATTCCGAACTCAGGTCGATTAGTGGCCGAATCGCGAGCAGCGCATGGTGGTCAGTGTCAATTTGGGTGTGGGGGGTACCCAAAGATCCGGGAGGCAATTCTGGGAATAACCTAAAAATCGGCAAATTTTGCCAATTTCTTCCTGTTTCAATTTGTGTCCCATTTTATCCCTTAAGGTTCTTCACGATGATCATTGGTTAGTGATTGTTTGCCTCTCATATCATCTCGTCCCCTTTTTTTTGTCTCTTCTTACACTGCCAATTTGGCCGCATTTTTAACGTTGGAAAAGATGCACACGCCCATTGAGAGTGTGGACGATTTGGCAAAACAAACAAAGATCAAATACGGCATTCAGGCGGGCGGTTCCACCGCCCAATTCTTTAAGGTCATCCCATCGTACATTAATTCCATCTTTTAACGACTGAATGAATGAATGATTCGTTTTGGCATTTCCCACCCGCATTTTACAGTATTCGTCTGTTCAAATGTATCAGCGCATGTGGCGATTTATGGAGTCGCAAGTACATTCATTTTTTGTGGATATATTTTGGCATTGAGTCGATACCCCACCAACACCAAGCAGTTCGGGAGGGGTGGAGGAAGCGCGACTAAAGCTTCAATGAGCCGTAGCCAAAAATCTAGTGTCCGAAATCGGTGTAGCAAATCTCATGGGAATCAGTGCCGTCATTGTAGTACAAAGAATGCATTTTCTGACAATGCCCCACCAATAGGTGCCAACCGTGCTGGTGTCCAGCTATGATGAAGGCATCGAACGGGTCAGAGCCCACAAAGGTCGTTACGCGTTTATGCTTGAGGCAACTGCCAATGAATATGCGAACAATCGCAAACCATGCGACACGATGAAAGTCGGTACGTTGAAAGGGTTTGAAGGGGCCAACTTTAAAATTGCTGAAACCCAAACCCTTAAGTTTAGGAGCCAACTTAAATTCGGTGGGCTATGGCATAGCGACGCCATTTGGAAGCGAATGGAAGTGAGTCAAAGGGATACAAAGGAACGGGCGGGCATTTGTTTCCACGAAAAACCAGTCATTTTTCAGAGATGTGGTCAACTTGGCAGGTGACGACGGCATTGTCAGAGAAATGGCATTTTTGCCCACCTTTTAAGTATTGGCGTTGCAAGAACGGGGCGAGTTGAAGAAATTGGAGAATAAGTGGTGGTACCACAGGGGCCAATGCGACAAAGGCATTTCGGTAAGGCTGAGAAGGGACTTTGATGATGGATGGCCTAATTCGTGCCATAACGCAGGACGGGTCGTCCGAAAGTCTGAACCTCAGCAAAGTTGCGGGCATCTTTTACATTCTGATCGGCGGAATGGTGACATGAATTCGAAAATCGAATCACATTGTTCCATCAAAGATTGCGTCTATGTTGGCAGCCTTCGGCGAATTCCTTTACAGGTCTCGCATCGAAGCCAGAAAGGGCCAAATCTCATCGATGGTGAATGCAAAAACCAGACTTTGAGCCGGAAAACAATTCCCCTTTTTCCCAGAAAAATTTCCGCGAATCCCTGCGCGATCAGCTCAAATTGTCCGTGCAGGGAAGCGCAGTGGTCAAAGAGGGAACCGTTCACGAAATGATGCAAAAGCATAAAGTGAGAGAATACATCAACAAGTCAAATAACGGCCTTTTGAGTATAGGCCGACTCGCTGCTGCCGGCAAATTACACGGACCCAAATCCCTTCGGCGGTGGCATGGCATCGTCGCCGCGCAAGAAAGGCGTCTCCAACAAACAAATGCCACCGCCGCCTTCGTATTCTGCCAACGACAACAACAACAGCACACCGGGCACAGTGTTCAACAACAGAAGAGGGGCAGCAGAGAAACGTAGTAGCAGTGCAGGAGCACAGACAAACAGCAAAAGGAACCCATACAACACGGCGGTGTGAAGATACGAACGAACAGAGAGAGTGGAGGAGTCATTTCAACCAGGAAGATATTACATAATAAGTCATTTTAACACCGAATTTCACTCACTCACTTTTATTGTAAAGATAAAAATTCTGTGTATAATAAATGGTAAAAAAATAAAAAGAAAACAGGAACAACAAATATTCGTCCCATTCTATTTGTTTCTTCAAACGTCCAGTCACTGAAGAACCAACCCAATACGTTCAGGAGCAATATCAGGACATTGCCAATTGTAGAAATAATACTTCAAATTGCCGTCTCCGATGCCAAATTTAAGTTCCGCCAGAATCCCACCGTTATCCATCAGATCTAATGCGTTGAACACATCAAAGCCAAGCTGACAATAAATAAAAAGTTTATTTAAATTGGTAAAATAAATTGCACATTTCTGGCCAAAATCAGCGCATCATTCATAAGTTGACTGAGCGGAACACTGCCGGCGACATTGTAAAAGGAATAAGCCGCTTTTATGTTTTTGTGATGGGAATGGTGCATAATTGTTGAGGGTAGACAGTAGAAGCTGATCAAATCCGACACTTTCCCTTTGTCCTATTACAAAAACGCACAACTTTATATAAATGGAGGAAGCCATTTTTGGAAGGAATTCATTTTAAATTCCAATTTATCTAGGAAACGAATTTACTAGAGTTAGAGATTTTCAAATCCACAGGGCCGGGCCGGGCTGATTTTTTCAAAAACAACCGGGTTCCGGGCCCGGCCGCTTCCAACCCTGTTTTTTCCAATCACAGAGCCCTGCAAAACCCTGTGCCGGGCCCAACCCCGCTCTAACACTAGAATTTACCAATAATGCCTCTAGCGATGTCAATGATAAAAATGGAATTATTATAAAAGGAGATTTTACCACGCCTCGGGTCGCTCACCTCGACCACATAAGTGTAAACCACATCTTCACGAGGCAAAAAGAAGTGCTCGAATTCCTCGATGGTGAAAATGGGAATCAAATCAAACTTTGTCAAATATTCATTGAGCAATTCAAAAGCACTTTCGACGAGATCATTGTTAAGCGGGGTAAGTTTAGACTCAGTGTTCTAAATAATAGACGAATGAGTGAAAAAAATATTGAGGGTGTGGATCGACTCACTTCTGGGAGTTTATACAATTTTATCATGCGATGGAGTGTCATATTTTTCCCCAAATGCGAAAAACTAGACTCGATGAGCTTCTTCGGGTTCAATGACCGGTGATAATACCTATGCGAAAACACTTTGAAAAAATCGTGGTAGTAATAGTCGGGTTGGCAAACACTCTCCTGCCCGTTTTTTAGAGAAAAAATGTTGATTCAAACAAAACAAGGTTAAATTTTCTAGCAAAAATGGGAGAGTGCGGCCTGTCCGACTACTAAGCGAGTTGGAAATTTGTTGATACCGGCAAGTGCCGACCGGCTTTGGGATGATTATCCCTGCGGTAAAAGTCGCTTGGAAAATGCCGACCAGATTGACACGACGAGTGATCTCTTTGATGAGCACAGGTGCTAGGCGTTTGGAGCGCAGCTTTTTGTGCACACAAAGAAAATTTATTTCGACAAGATTAACCGTTTTGTCATAAATTCGCATTGTGGCAGGAACAGCAGCGATAAAAGCCACCAATTTACCAGAAGTTTCAGCTCTTACACCACAGTGCCACGAAGATTGCCACCCATGTGGCATCAGTGCCCTAAAACGTTAAATGTAAAAAAGTGAAATAAACGTTATATTACCATTTCAGAAAATTTTTCCCGTAATCGAAACGGAACATGTTCTCATCGTCCTCAACATAATTCTCGTTCAAAAGTGTGTATAGTTCATCCAATTGTTCATTCACGTTAAGATCAATGTCTGACCAAACAAAAGGTTCCGGTAACGAGTACGTCTCTCTGCGCACTTTAGAAACGTCAAGTGGAGGGTCAATGTAATTGTTTTCCGAAATTTTGGCGTCTTAATAATAAGAAAATTATGAATTAATTGATAAAGTCCAGCAGTTAACTGAATTGCGGAACAGGTTGAGTCTCCCAAAATTGGTATTTGTGGTGCTTAGCTTCGATTGGATCTCTCGCTGCCGATGAGCTGGTCGAGGCCGCTTGGATAATTTGGAGCTTACGAGCTAAGTCGGCTGCGACTTCAGTATTGATTTGCATCGGCTGGATATCATTCTTCACATCCTTCCGTTTTGCTTTGCCTTTCCCCGCAAAATCCTTTGTAATTTGCTGTCCTTCATCATTCTTTTGGTGGTTTTCATTTGATTCATCATTTTGAATTTGATCCTCCTTCTGTACTGATTCTTTTGCATCGTCTGCCATTTAGAAAAATAAATAACTAAAAATACATAGTACCATTAGTCATACAAAAAATTGAACCATTTTTAGGGAGTGCACATAGGAGGTAGGAGCCCATAAACAGCAAAAGCGGGAAATTTCCCTGGGACATCAAAAAAAAAAAAGAATTTCTTCATTGAGTAGCCTCAAATGAGACATATGCAACGTAAAGAGAATAAGAGAAAAATACAATTTCCTTTTGGCATTCTATCCTACGAAAAAATTAACTCTCGTCATAAAGTGAAAAAGCTGGATTCGTGATCACTGATCAGATCGAATCCCGGGAAACCCAAGCTTAAACCCGATATTTTTAACCTAAATGTTAGTGAGAGCATTTCGATATTTTTGATTTTTAGATTTCAGATATGGGCCAAAAGGAATCTCGTCATGCTATAGTCAATTGGGCTTTAATAAAACGCGAAGAATTTGAAGATAAAATTCAGGAACTCAACAAAAAGTTTTTCTTTTTTGTTAATTCTTTATTTTAATGGCTACTTCAGATGTGCTGTGTGTTTTGAAGAAAGTCAGCTAAACATGCTTTTTGCAACTAAATCCATAGATGAAAGAGGACTTTTATGGCAGAACTCAGTTCGAATTCACTGTTTTACGGTTATTTTATTGTTAATTAAAGACTGGAATTTTGAAAACCCGGGACTGGTTCTTTTGACCCGGACAGGGATTGTCGGGGCTAAAACCTTTTCCTAATGGGCCGAAAAAACCCGGTCCCTTCGGTCTCATTGTTAATATTATAAATCAAAACATAATAATTTATAGCAAAGGCGGTGCCAATTGACTTTTACAATATAATAATACAATATTTATTTGACTATTGCTACAACCAATTATTTCAGGTTTTTGAAGAAAAAATCTATAGAAAAACCTACAGTCTTTATCAGGTAGGAATGGACAACGTATTCTTGACACTAAACTATATATTTTCAGTTTTTGAAATTCTACGCATCGTTCATTCAAATTTTGGAAGCTTCGGAGGTATCAAAAAACCGTGAAAATGCCATTAACAACAATCAGGATCTAATGAACATGTCTATTTTCGCAGATAGGTCCGCGCATTAGCTTAGACATTGATTGGCAATTTGCGTTTGGGTCGATTTTAACGAAGGCCCGCGGGGTTAGCGTGGACATTTACATGAGTTTATCAGTTTATTTGGGACATGAGCAATGAGCATATCAATTTATTTGCATCTTTGCTTCAGTTGTTGTGCTGGTACGGAGGACGAAAGGTGCATAATTTGTTTCGACTCGTTCCCCGACTCAGTGCTGCCCTGTGCCCATGCCTATTGCGCTAAATGTGTTGACACTTTTCTTGCCGTTGACCAAACGTGTTGTCCGTTATGTCGACACCCGCTCAGAAGGAATGGCCAAGACGAAGCGTGGGTGATGACGGAAAAGCCGAAAAAAGAAGCGATCAACCTCTATTTGGTGAAGCCACTCGCTCATTGTCAGCAGCAACAGGCGGAGACGGACAGCGAAGTCGACTGATTGTGAGCACTGCACGAAATCATTTATTTTAAAATATTCCACCTTTATCATTATGGCCTCGTTTTCCTGTTCATAATCAATCACTCCGAAGAATAATGTTCTTACCGTATTTTCTCTAATAGACGCCCCGGGGCTTCTATTTTTCAATACCCCCTTGAGGGGGGCGTCAATTAGAAGGGGGCGTCAAATGGAGGGGGGCGCCTATTTTTCGATCCCCCTCGAGGGGGGGGGGGGGGTCAAATGGAGGGGGGGGGGGCGTCTAATAGAGAAAATACGGTATTTTAATTTGACTTTTTTCCATTCATATGTACATACACACATTTTCCTATGTCTCAATGTATTCTTTTATCGTTTTTCTTTTCTGAAATAATCATCCTGCAGCAGAAAGGCGCATAGCACAATATCATCGTAGCCAATTATCATGCTGAAATGAATTCCCACGAGATTTTTCATAGCCGTCGACAAAGCCTTTTCACTCGTTTTAACCCTAATCTTTAAAAGAGCCGCATTATTCATAGTAATTTTATTTCTCACATAGATTTTGTTTTTTAATCCTGACAGCGATGGGCATAAATTAAATTATTGCATTGAAAGGATTTAAATATGCACTCAAATGAATAAAAATCATTATTGGTTTATAAAATCAAACACAAAAAATCTTCTAACTTCGAGGGTGTGTAGGTATTCGAAACTTTAAACTTTTATTAAATTGTTTTCTGTTTCTCTCCTCTTCCATTCATACTCAGTTTTACTCTACATTGTTTGTCGTCAAATGTTTTGTTCGGCACTGCCGGGGATAGTGACGAGCTAATTGTCTCTTTCCGAATCAATAATTGCATTGTTTTAAATTTTAAAGTGTCATTGACCGACCATGTCATTAATGCCATTGACTTTTCATTCCATGGGTTACCTATCAAATATTTAGTCCGGTGACCCAACACATAATCATTCCTTGCAATTATTCTTTTGCCTGTCTCAAGGGAATCAATGAATGCGCATTTTCCTCCGTTCATTGCCTATGCCTGTGGCACTTTTCTACAATTAAATATTTATGTCTTCATCAGACATCATCGCATTCTCGTCCTCCATCATTCTTTTCCAGGGCCTTCGGGCCATATCCCTCAATTTCCGCCCCCTCCTCCCCCCCCCCCCCTCCTCCTCCACTTTCAACTCAGTTCTCTTCCGCTTAATTACGCCTCTCGTCCGCCTTGCTGTTCTTCAGTTTGTGCTCTTCGTCCCCCTCCTCCCCCCTCCATTTCCCACTGCCCTCCCACACCATTCCATTCTCACCCCCTTTCTCCTCTGTGACTGACTGTTTGCCTCAACCAAATTTGGCTCTCCCCTTTCCCGCCCCACTTCCTCCGAGTGAGCCTGGAATACTGAGCTATCACAGGCTGTTTTGTGTGCGTTTGAACACCAAAAAGGTGCACACACAACCAACAATAGGAGGGCGGCAGCAGGAGGTGAAGCCGAAAATAAATGCAAATTTGAGAGGGTAAGCGGCCGGCGGATGGGGCAAGGGAATACGGATAGATTCTATGGCCTTTTATGAGAGGTTACCATGGATTGGAGGAACCTGCTGTAAGAAGACCGGAATTATTAGACATCGACATCGGTGCTATGACGTAACTAAAAAATCCAAAAATGGCGGACCTAAAAAATCTTTTATTTTACGGTCCTACAAAAGGCGTTTTTTAGTCATATCTTTTTGTTAGCCAGCTAATTTACGCAGTGCCATTCAAAAGTCGGCACTTGCCATAGACACAAAATTTTCGACAATAGACGAAAGTCCAAATTTGGCCTTTTTTGAGTCTAATTTTGATTGACCCAAATTCCCTTCCCTTAGCCTTTTGTCCGTCTCGTTTTCTTCTCTTCACTGATCATAATAAACGCCCGGTCCATTCGACCATTCATTTTTCCTTTACCACATTGACTCGCGCAAAATGCAAATTTTGGGCGCCATCGGTGGGGCACATCTGCCACCGAATACAACCCAATCCAACCCTACCAAATGTCCATTCTGAGCCCCCTACAAACCGTTTATTCTCCGTCCGTTCTTTTCACAAATTGGATTATTACAAAAATGTCCCTTCCGCCGCCGGCATTTCCGTTCCCCAAAATTGGTCTCTCTTCTCACCCCAAATTAATCATTCATCGTCCCCTTTTTTTGGTTCACTTTTCGGCAGTTTTCTCTTTCCTTCGGACGCCGCCGCTTTTCCGCTCGCTAATTGCCTTCTTCCCATTGCTTCTAAGCCTCTCACCGCGCAGCAGCAATTCAACTTAAATTACTCATTGGCATTTGCATTGATTGATTGGTCAACTGACCAATGCCCCAACTCAAAGCGAATCAATGGGAAAGATGCCCAACTAACCAAAACATTCCACCATCACAACAAGACTATGGACGACCTTTTCCATCATTGTCTGTCCGGCGGCTGTGTAATTGCGATCATTCCCCCCAACCACACCCATCGATGGGACAATTTTATTGCCAATCCGATCCATTCAATCTATAGAATTGCTTTAAACACCAATTTCCTTCTTTCCAATCACCCGCCGGCCTATTCCTCCGACAGATCCGTTGATCCAATTAAACGAAAAAAACATTTAATCCAACTGATCCTTTCTTTCTTTTAAGTCCCTCCTTTGGCATCTGTTGGCTGATCGGAGAGTAAGAACCATTGGTCAAAAAGAGAGTGGAGGAGCAGTAAAAAGCAGCAGCAGCAGAGAGATGATGAAAATGAATAAACAAACAAAAAGCGAGCAAAATGGGACGAGAGAAAAGAAAGCGATTCTTTGCAGGAAAAGAGAGAGAGAAAGAAAAGAATACCCCAAAGGGAAAACGTGGAAAAGTTGTATATCTCTTTTGGGATAAAGCCTTAAAAATAGGCTGGCTCTTTCTGATTGTTTCATTCTCTGTAACTTATCGGCGTGCCCTTCATGCTTTATCTGCTTTTCCTGCGAAATTGATCTCTAAAAAGTAGAGGAATGAATCCCCTGTCATCCGCTGAAAGTCACCGCCATTTCCTCCCCATTTCGCCATTTCAGTCCCAAACCGTCATCATTCTTGCTGTCCTTCTCTTCGGTCCCGTCGAGATAAGAATCTCTCTTCCATTTTGCTCAAATTGGGTTCCTTTCTCGCCCATATTGTCGTCGTCGTCGAATATTCGATTCCCGCAATTTGCATCCGTAAGGTGGTGGCGATTGACTAAGATTATGTATTTATTTGTGTGTTATCCCCCTTAATGCGGAAATTATTTCATCCGCCCCCTCATCCTCTCCTTTTATATTTCCTCGGAAACACCACTTCACACATCTTTATCAGCTTGACTCCTAACCATTAAGAATTCCTCCTCTCTTTTATCCAATCGCCGCCAAAACCCGCCCTAATCATTCCGACATCCGCCAAACACTCATTCTCTTCCTCCTCCATTCATCCCCCCGGCGGACTATCCTCCATCTTCACGCCTCAGCACCCAATCCCAATTCTTCTTTCCAATTGTCCCCACATTAGTCAGTCAGCCGCTGCCCAATTCTCATCCCATCCGATCACAGTCCCCCTCCCCCCTCCCCCCGTTTCCTCTTCCTGACTAAATGAGCCAACATACCTACGGTTTTTTTTATTCCGATTTCTCCTCATCCATCTTGCCCCCCCCCCCGTCCATCCTAACGTCGCTGCCCCACCCATGGCATTAGCCAACCAATTGTCTTTTTTTCTTCCGCCATCCATTTCAAGTGATTTTTTATCCTCTAAAACAACAAAAAACCTCGATATCTATTTTTTTCCCGAGCCTGTTTCAATTCTACTTTAACTTTTTAAAAGTTCCATGTGTAAATGCGTCTCAAAACGTTGTGGTCAGCCAAACAAATCTCAAAAAATCAGTTAAGTTTAAAGCAAGTTCCTAACTATCCGCCTTTGGTCGTTCGACCTTCGTGAGGTTAGACTTTTAATACTATAGCAATAATTACGGATTTTTTCTAACGTATGGTCACACTTCTCTCACTCACTCTCTTTTCTCGAAATATTTTCTTTTAAATTTTCCAAGCCGTACACGTCGTCACATTCATCCTCTACCACCTCTCGACACTCTCCACTCAGTTCACTCACTCCCAACCGACCGCGACTAACCAACCAACCAACCAACCGGTCACCCACCCATCCACCCGCCGCCACTGCCGACCGATTGTTGTTTTCCCCCACTCCTCAATTCTTTGTTCTTGTCGAGAAGTTGTTTTCTCGAGGCAAACTCAAAACGCTTTTTCCCATTGACGAATTGACAAAATTTGTCCGCTTCTTCGCCTTCCCTCCCCCTTTTCCAATGTCCGGCGCCACTTCACTCACTTCGGGATAAAAAAAAGCACAAGAAAATACAAAACAAAATTTTTGGAAACGAATACGAAATGTGAAATTGCAACATTAATTAATTATTTAATCCAGATTTAATTTTGCAGGCTTTTCGGGTTTTCATTCATTGATCCCTAATCCAACGGTCGGTTGACCGATCGATCCAATTCAATTCAATTATACTCTCTTCTATTTATCTCGCCCCAACCCCAACAGCAGCAGCAGAGGGTGGCCAATATCGTTGCGATTTGTGAGTTATGTGCACTTTGTTGCGCAATTTATGCGCTCAAGTGGTGGAATATGCTCCAATAAATAAATAAATAACAAATGCACCCCCCGCCACTCTTTCTCTGTCCCCTCTCCCTCTGTCTCCGCTCATTTCCGTCTCCGATTTTCTTATATTTGGATGGTTGGGGTGGTACCTCTTTTTGGGTCGGTCATTCACTCTTGCCACCCTCTGTCCACTCACTCTCGGTCTCGGTTACCCCTCCGGGTCTTCTTCAATGTTTCCCCTCCCCCCGTCGCGTTGTTGCCAAACCGAATTATCCGTTGGCCTTCCGCCTCAATAAAATTCCTTCAATTCTCTCCTACGACCATCTTTCTTCTTCCGCCGCCATCCAAATTCACTGTCCTCCGGGAATTGGCGCCTCCGGGGCCGGTCAAAAATTGGCGGCATTTTTCCGTGTCCATGCGGAAGGAAGGACACAACAAAAGCGCATGCGGGCGCAAGCAAAATGACACAGACTCCCGGCGAGAGATTTTTATGGATGAGACCGTCCATTTTGGGAAAAGCCCGAAAAAATTTTGCTTTTTGCTTGTAAATTTTACATTCAAAAGCCGTTTGAAAATTTTATTTTCTTTATATATTTTTAGGTTATTTTCTTTAGACTTTTATAATTTTTTACATTGATTTGTCATTTATATGTATTTGAGTCCATTTTCTCACAGATTTTGCCTTTAATTTCCCACGAATGAATTGCCGCCCTTTTGGATGAATCATCGAAGAGCAGAGACGAAAGAGAGCAGAGGCCCACTTTAGCTCATCATCAAACTGACCACATTCGGAGCGCAAGAAAGAAAGGTGGGCAGCAGGGAAATAATCATTCCGACGATTTCCGTTTAGCAATAAATGACCTTGGCCGGCCGGTGGTGGGAAAAAGGTTTTTCTCCATTTTTGGATTTGTAACAATCGAAAATTTCATTCGAAGGGTTAAGTCAAATGGTTTAATGCACACACCTGTGGCTCATGCCGTTGTTTTAACGAGAAAATTTGTCCCATCGAAATCGGCCGGGAAAATTTTTTTCTCCATCCATCGGTCCTTTTCTGTCAAGTCAGTCTTTTCCCTTCACTTCCATTTCTTTTCACCTCGTACACTAACTTTTTTCTTTTTCTTTACATTCCTTCTCTTTCTTTCACTTCTATTTCTTTTTAAACCCTGCCTCATCCTCCTTTTTGCTTCTCTTCCCATCCATCTCCTCTTTTTTTTCCGTGTTCCTCTTCCGTTTCATACCTTCCTCCATTTTTACACCTTTCCTCTTTCTTTTCATATCCTCCCTCTTCCTTTTCATAACTTTCCCGTCCTTTTCGCCCCCGCTCTCTTCCTTATCCTCCATTCTTTCTCTTCCTTTCCTTCCATTTCTTCCCTTCACATCAGTAGTAAGCATCCAATAAATGCTAATGATTCATTTTATTCCCATCACTTTGCTTCTCTTTCTCCACTCCTTTTATGTTGTTTTTTATATAAAAAATATTTGCGATGGAAAATTTATCTAAAAGAAAATGGGAACAAAACGGGTTGGCCAACGAAACCAAAATTAAAATAGGGAGAAGGGAGGGGCTTTTAAAAAGAAATTTGTTTTTTCATTCTCAATTTGAAGCGATAAAATTAAAAAAATTTTTATTTTTTTATTTATTCTGAAAGACAAAGACATTTTAGAGGATTACATTTAACCATTTTGGACAGCTAATCTGCTTTAGCTCTTCGAAAACTGAACCAAAAATACAACCCCGAAGGGGGCGGGAAGCGGGTGTTAGTGATGGATGGGCCAAACAAAGTACAGACGAGGAGAAAACCATTGTTATTTATGTCCAAATAATTCCCCCCCCCCCTCCCATCTTCGCTTGGCGCTGTTTTCACCCTCCGCGACATTCGAATGGATGCAAAAAAACAGGGTGGGAGCGGGCAATGTCACGCAACTGAAGCAAATGATGCCGAAAAATTGAGGGAGGAGGGGGGCTTTTCCTCTTTTCCCAACAATAATATAATGGCACTTCCCTTGGCACTTTTGTCGCTCCCTCACCTTTGGCATTTCACTACGTGAGCAATGCATTTTTGAAAACCTCAACTATAATGTCTTGACGCTTTAACGACCTCAAAAGGATGTTCCGAACCAATTGCGTGCGTACCGCTCATAAATTTGCTCAATTCGTTATCCGCCCGAACGGGACGCGAATTTGGAAGCATTTGTCTTCTTAGTCATCTCTTCTGTATTTATGTCCATTGATTCTTTTAGCAAACCGACTTAAAAGATTAAATTGATGGTGGCCAAAGGACACAAATCCCCGAAATGCTCCCCCCCCCCCTCCCCTCCCCCCCTCCCCTCCCCCGTAGCCTCTACTCTTTCTCCCCGCCACTCCTCGTCCAATATAAATAAGCATGTGTCGTTTATCATGACAGTTCTCTGTTGTCTAATTGTTGTTGCCATTACATTTTTTACATTTTCAATTGCTTGCTAATTCCATCCTTTGTGTTAAATTCAACCAAAAAAAAAACTATTGGACATTCAAATTGAATGTCTTTTGCCTTTCTTTTTATGACTAATTCAGCGCCTCCGATTTCCCCCTTTTGCTTTCCTTCCCTTCCGCGTCAATCAAAAATTTTATCCTTCCGATTTTATTTGCCCCAATTTGAATTCCCCCAATTTCATACCAAAGACGAAATAACATCTGGCCCTCATTAGTTTCGTACATCCGTCATGTCCATTCGTGTCGCCCAAGCTTTTGAATTTATGCCAAAAACAACCACAAGTTTATATGACTTTATTTTAATCAAGCCATTCTTTTCCCTTTTAAAATCTTTTGTTCTTCTTAACCAAATTTTTTTTTATCTTTCTTATTTGTCTTGCTTTTCTTCCCCTCACTTTTTTTCTTTATCCATCCTTTTTTTATTGATTTCTTTCTTCCATCACATCCCTTTTAATCGATCATGATTGACCACAAAAAACCAATGTTCCGTCCGCATAATTCCCTGTATTCCATTTCTCTTCTCTCACTTCAATCGCCGCGTTTTTTTTCTTACCCTTCGTCATTTTCCGTAAATTTGCACCCGTTCAGCACCCGCCCGCCTCGGCCGATGGCCCCGCCCCAATCGCCGGACGGACCGCTGCTGCTGTTGGAGGGTGAAAAGACGGGCAGAGGGGCGGGGGGAGGGGACGCTCCCCTCGCCTCTGCCGCCGTCTCATCGTCGTCGTCGTTCCCTTCGCCCCCCTCTTTCCCGTCTTCAACAAACGCCACCTCGTCAACCCCAACCACACTCCCTCCCCCGCCGTCGACGCCCTCGTCCAACGGAGTGATCCTTCGACAACGGCCCGCCATTCCACCCAAACCGCAGCTGGACGTCGTCCGATTCAGCATGGCACAGGCCAAAGGTGAGCAACAAAAACAATGTTGGAGATTAAGGATTAAGCGCGATTAGCTTTATGCTTGATTTTAGGTTTGCAAATTTTTAGAATTAATCTCCGGACCGAAAATAAACCCGCTAACCTCTCCAAATATACATTTTTCGAATGACTTAATCTCCCGCATCAATGGAATTTTGTTTATTATTGTGTGAATTGGTTTAGATGAGATTGACCTGGACACAATCCTTTCTGAACTGCTCGAGTTGGAAACTCAGCTGAGTGGCGAGGCAGGCGATCGACTGCTTCTCGGCCTTCCCTCGCTTCCGTCGAGCAAATCCCAACAGTCCGTGTCCTCCCAGCAGCAGCCCGGCAATAAACAGTCAAATTCGGCTGCGCTTTGTGCAGCTCCGGTGGAACATTTGGGCAAAAGGGTTCAGTTTCAGGTACTGAAATTGCTTTGAAAAGGATGCCTTTTTCCCAACTTCTTTTCCCTTTCAGTCTTTGGAAAAGACCGACTCTTCTATCTGTCCCAACTCCGCTGCCACCATCCGTTTCCCCCCTAGCGATGCCACCGATTTTTGTGCCAGTCCAGACGCTGACTCTGCCTTCGGCGATTCCTCCTCTACCGAATCGGCCCATCAGCCACACATTCCAAACGGTCGCGCCATTCAGGGCGACCAAACAATTCGCAATTTGGACTTCTTTTCTGTTGAAAGCTTTCGCGGCTCTTTGGCTACGCCTCCTATGCATCAGGTCAAAAGCTAAAATCATCGGGTCGGTGCCTCCGATTACGAACTTTTTCAATGATATTTATTTAGTGGTCGAATTACTGTCATCCCCCAAACCAACACCACTGGGCCTTTCCATCGGTGGCTTATTCCCAGTGGCATTTCTAAATAAAGGGCCTTCTGTCCTTTGTCCGGTCTATTTTGGTGGTGGGCGACCTTTTCCTCTGCAAGGTTCGACAGAAGGCCCGCAGCAGCAAATGGTTGGGATTGGCGGGGAGAAAGAGAGCAGTTGTTTTTCCGCACTTCTGCTGTTCTGGGGACGATAAATCACTGACTGATGTTTGGGATGGAAAAGGGGCAGACGGATGAGTCGAATGTCGTCTCGAGTCGATTGGGCTCCGATAGACCCACAGCGGAAAGAGACCGCGGGGATGCGGTGGAGGATGAACTCAGTCTTCTATCTATCTCTCTCCCTCTCTCTTACCCTCTATCACTCTCTCGCTCTCTCTCGAAGAGGTCACTCGTCGTTGGCATTTCTTTGCCCACACTTCCTCAATTGTTGCCTGAGGTCACCCAAGGGCCAATTGCTTTTGGGTCCTACTGCTGGAAACTAGGCGCGAGCCAATGATTAGCAGTAAAGGGAATTTTGGGGCTCAGAAATTGGATAAAGAGGCGCTTTGATTGATTTTGAAGTGTTTTGGTTTGGCGAGTGAGCAGCAAAATGGCGAAGGATTCATTAAGCATTTTTGAAAATGGAAGTGGACATTATTATGTAAACATTCATTCATTCAGACATTGTTCTGTTGTCCCCCGAGGGCCATTATTCGCCTCATGCTAATTGTAAACACTCCTTCCATTCCTGCAGATTTCTTCCTGTGGAACGAATGCTTCTTATTCGCAACTGCCGACGGCATCAAATTGTGGTGGGGCCGTGCCGAGGCCCCCGTCAAGCGCGGCCTCTTATTCTTCCGCATTGGACGAACAGAAAGCGCAGAAAATTCGCGAAGCCCTCGAGAAAATGAAAGAGGCGAAAATGAAAAAGGCATTTTTTTTTTGCTTAATATTTATTTTGGGTTTTAATCCGATACCATTCGCATAGGTTTTCGTCAAAATATTTCTGGAGGACGGGTCACAGCGGGGGTTGTTGATCGACGAACGGTGGACGGTGGCCGAAACGATGCGACAGTTGGCGGACAAAATGAATGTGCCGCTGACGCCGGAACACGCGATCGTGGAGGAGTATCCGCATCTGCACATCAGTGGGAATTGGGGGGGGGGGCGGGGGGGGGGACTCACTTAGCCGGTCGACCGACCACCACTCCCTCCCACTCACTTTCCAAATTTGTTTGCCATTCTCACTCCCTTTTTAGGCACTGGAATAGGACGACAACAAAAAGGGAATGGCGGGGTGGATTAGCCTCTCCCCTCACCCGGGCTAGGTCGGATCGGATTTCGTTATTGACACGAACCATAGTCTTCCCCTGGAGCGAAGGGAATGGAGACGCCATCTGACTAATTGAAAGGGATTCGGACGGATTGGCACTCGGAAATTCAAAACAAAATCCATTTTGGTGGCAGTTATTGAGTCTTAAGTCTGCCTGTCTACAGCTTGACATGAGACAATATCCCTCTTGGAACAGAACGTGTCTACGAAGACCATGAGAATGTCATAGAGAATCTCGAGGATTGGACGTCGGAATCGCTCAACAAATTGCACTTTGTCCGACTGTCTCAGAAGTGGGCTCTCTTCAGACATCCGCAACACTTTTTGATCACCGATCGGAACCGAAACAACGACTTCCCACCGGTGGACAACACCGGCGAGTGGGACATGGCACAGAAACAGCGGTTGCTCGACACTTTCTTGCGGGAGGATGCGGGCACGCGGGTGCCGGAATTGGAGGGGTGGCTGATGCTGAAGGCGGATGGCAAGAAGTCCTGGCGACGACACTTTTTTGTGCTGCGTTCCTCCGGATTGTATTACGTGCCCAAGTCGGGCAAGCCTCGGGGGCCCGCAAGGGATTTGCACTGCTTGATGAGTGTCTTCAACAATCAGGTGCAAGGCAAATCCATGCGAAAGTGATCACCTCTCCCCCTCCTCAACTTGAAGGTGTACATTTGCACGGATTGGCGCAGAAAGTACAAAGCGCCCACCGATTTTGGGTTTGCCATCAAACACCCGCGCATCCAACTGAAGACTTCCAAATACATAAAATATATTTGCTGCGAGGACGAATTAACGTTTCGTCAATGGCTGACAGCGCTTCGAATTACTAAAGTGGGCAAAGAAATGTTTTGTTCGTTCGGGTTCTGTGTTTTTGAAATTCGAAGTGAAATTTGGGTTTTTGGCACAATTTGGATTCTTTTCTCCCTATTTTTTCACCCTTTCACATTTGGGATTTTCTCCTCTCAGAATGGCTGTCCCGTCCTGTACAAAAACTTCTGTGCCGCCGCTCAGTCTCGCTGGCGACCGCCTCTCGCCGGCCCCGTCTCTCCCGTGCGGATGGAATTGTCGCATTTGTCTGCCCATCAGCGTCTCTCCTCGTTGGACACTCAATTCGCCTCTGTCTCTTCGTCCTCGCCGCGTCATCGTCCAACATTCCATCAATTCGGCGACTTTGGCGGCGCTTCTTCTTTCACCACACGAACATCGGCGTCATCAACGCCGGCTGGTGGCTCATCCAGCAGAGATGGGCTATCCAGTCGCATTGCTTCGCCGGCACCGTCAATGGCATTCAACGTTTTCGACCAGGACGAGTGCAACACCATAAAGCGAAATCCGGCTGACGCTGGTGGACGGATGGGAGGCGGATTTCGAAGTCATTGCAGCCAACTCAGTCCGACCTTTGCGCGTCCGCCAAGCGGAAGTTTGGGCAACGCTCCAACACTAAGCACTGTCACGCTGCTCAACAACTCGGCAACAAGCAGTAACAGCAATTGCATTGCTGCAATCGAAAGTGATTCAGACGAGGAACAATTCCCGCCACCGCCGCCGATGGATGTGAGCGTTGTAATTGAGGTGTGACGGGCATACATTTGATGCCTTGAAATGAGGGGTCCATCTGGGGTTGATCCAAATATTTTGAACCGGGGGACCAGTTCTCGATTAAGCCACCGGTTTTTAGATCCCCCGTTTTTTGATTCGGTTAATCGACTATAAACCATTGATCTGTCTTCCATTTTCTTAATTGTATTTTTTACAGAGTCCCCGACATCGCGCAATGCCTGCGTCACTTGCCCACTCTTGCAACACTTCGCCAAGGAAGGGTTCGATGCCGCCGCCCCCGCCAAAACGTTCGGAAGAGACGCGGCTTCAAATGGCGGCGGATGAAAACGGCTTCGAGAAGCGGGACACACAAAGCGAACTGATGGTCGAGCTGCAGCAGCGCCAAAGGATGAGGATGAAGCAATTGGCGGACCAATAAAAAAGGATGGGCCCAATCATTTGGACGAGAGGGTACTGAAATGGACGAACGATGGAATGGATCGACGCGACCAATCACAGCACGAAAGATATTTTATTCAAGAAGAAGCATCATCTGTTTTTTTAATTTTATAAATGTAAAGGCTTTTATCCGAAGAGGTATAATATGAAGGCATTTTTATCGTAGAAATATTACTTGGGAGTATAACCTCGGATTGGACGAAACCCAAACATTCTAGGCCATCCATGAATCTTTGGCATGATTATACAATATAATTATATACAATTTTTATAGTTTTTTGGTTATTGATATGCTGCCATGGGTTCTCTCCCCCCATTTTTCTTTCTCAATTCCCCCTCATCACTCTCCCCTCTTTCCATCATTGGCGATGCTTCTCCTCCTCCTGCCCTTTCGTTGATCCGTCGCTTTCGCCATGTCTCCCGTGCCGTCGTCCAATTGCCAATTCACCCAATTGCCCGCTTCGTCCCGTTGCGTGTGCTGTGCCGTGTGCAGCGGATAACGCCAATGTCCGCCCGATGGGTCCGTCTGCAGTTCAAATTTGGCCCATTCGGACACGTACAGTCGGAAACAGTTCAGCCTTCGGATGCCCAACGAAACTTTGTCTTCATATTTCTGTCGCCGAAGAACGGCGTAGTCGGGAAGACAAAAGTCATAGCAATTGTAGCAGGCAGAATCTGAACAACGGAATGCTTTGCTAATTAATTGATCCAATTCCATGTGCCACCGGAAGGGGCTTAGTGGTGATCTGCCTAAAAAAACCATGGACAAAAAACCAAATTGGCCAATTTTGATTTTTGCGCATTATTGAATTTGAGTGCCAATGGACATGACACGTCGGGAGACGGTACGACACGGACCTTTTGTGTAAACGGTGTGCTTCAAATGGTACCATTTGGTCGCCCGTTGGCAGTCGTCGATTCGGTCGCGAAATTTCTGACGAACAAACGATGCGTCGACCTCCTCCGCTACGTATTGCCTGGAACAGAGAAACTGGCGACTCGCATCAAAAATGACAAAAAACGCACCAATATTCTTGCCAACCGAACTGAGAGTGCACCTGCAGCGAAAGTATGAATTAGGGTTTTTCTTTGCACGTATCCGAACTTTGGACTCAGTCCCCGACCCGCGACATTTCCCCCGGGGGAAGGAATGGCACGAAGAAAAATGCCGAAACGAAGGAACCTTTTTTGGCTACTAGCAACAATAATAATATGATTCTTTGCCTCCCCATTTTACAACGACCATTTGCCATTTTTCCAGCCATCAAAAGTGCACACCTCGCGGAAAGTGTTGCTCAATGCGTCCTGTAACACGCCCAAGTCCGGCAAAGCACTTCGGTCCAATTCCATCACAAAACATGTTGTGTGCGTTCCCCGCTCATCCGTCAAAGCGTGGTCAGCGATGGCCACAAAACCCTTTTCAATAATTTCAATAAATTTTGTTCTAATTTTGTCCATCAAACCGTGTCAAAATCAACAGCAGTAAACGAATTGGATTTGAACGGAAGGTTTCCGATCAGTTCGAAATGGGCCTGTGCCGGGCTGTCCAAGTGGACGAACAGTCGACTCGGACTCTGATCAATGTAAGAATTATTTGATCAATCGCTGGTCACTAAAATGCCGTATGGTGGGGGTAAATTTGGGTAGTTGGAATGCCCACGGGTTGGGTGAAGGTCGATGGTTCAATTTCCACCCAGGATGCCTTACATTTTGCCCGCTTCTTACTTGAGTGTCCGCCAAAGAACCGCCGTTTCGTCGTTGGCACTCCTCGCACGGCGGCGGGTACAGCCAAAAGGCAAAGGTGGAACGGTGGAGGAACAGTGAGGAGACGAGCAGCCACAGCAGGAGCAGCACCAACAGCACAAGCAGCACAACGAGGCAAAGAGCGGAAATTAGCCGCGGGGTCCATTCGCCGTCGCTTTACAGAGAAAGCAAACGACGCTTACGGCGATTTATTTTAATTAGAGGCCCTGGGGCTTCTCTTTTCCAAACCCACCCCAAGGGGGCTACTAGAGGAAATACGGTCGGTGTATGCTATTTTAATCACCGTTTCTATAGCCAAAGATTAAAAAGGACAAAGGATTCCTGGTTTTGCTGCTGATCGGGCCCCACCTCATCTGTCGGCTCAGCTCGGCAACAGATCCCTTTAAGCGTGCCATTGAGCCCTTTGCGCTTTGTTCCGCGCTGAACATCCCGGGCCAAATTTGTTTTGAACTCTTCGATAGAATTGTGGCATTTGGAGACTGCTTAAAAAAGACAATTACTAATTTTTCGGCATTTGGCCTGGGCATTGGGATGCATGCTTTTAGGCATCCCTTGGGGCGAATGCTTTTAGGCATTCCTTGGGTCGCATTCTTTTAGGCATTCCTTGGGTCGCATTCTTTTAGGCATTCCTTGGGTCGCATTCTTTTAGGCATCCCTTGGGGCGAATGCTTTTAGGCATTCCTTGGGTCGCATTCTTTTAGGCATTCCTTGGGTCGCATTCTTTTAGGCATTCCTTG
>JAKKIK010000223.1:0-40017 GCA_024500135.1 Heterodera carotae
ATCCAACCCCTCTCCCCCTGTGACTCCCCTCCCCCCTCATCCAACCCCTCTCCCCCACGGTGACCCCCCCCTCATCCAACCCCTCTCCATCCTATCCCCTCCTCTTAACCCCCGCTTCCCCCATATCCCACACCCCGTTACCCACCCTCTGCTCATTCACAATATCACTTTCCCACACTTCCCCTTCCAGATTGAAATTGAAGAGAAAGGCAGGCACTTTGCCGTTTGTTATTCGCTGACGCTCAATTTCAGACGGATATCGCCGACGGCAGAGCACAAATTCCGAACAAAGCAAAGACCTTCCTTCCTTCCTCCTCCTCTTCCATCTTCGTCTTCTTCGTCCTCCTTCTTCTTCCTTCCTCCTCATCTTTGCGTCCGTCCGACCGTTCACCCTCCGTTCTCTTCGCCTTTCCCTCCCTTCCCCTTCCATTCTTTCATTCATTCTCATCCATCCCGACAACGGCGGAGATCGCCACAATTGATAAAACGCGTCGAGATGGAAAGGATCATGACGGACAACGGCGGAGGAGGAGGAGCCATCATCAGCAGCAGCGATCATCACTCTTCCTCCTCGGCGGGCGAGTTGAGCAGCGCCGGGGGCAGTTGGGAGCGTATCGAGGCGACCTCCTCCGCCTCATCCTCAACCTCCACTGTGAGCCTATCATTTTAACTTTCACCATCCCCGTCCATCCCCCCCCCCCCCCCAGGGGGTCACCATTCTCGAACCCCCGGGAGGGGATTTGTATTCTCGAACCCCGGGGTGTCAACATCCGTGGCGCCCTCTCTTTGCGCAATCTCTACTGTGAGCCTATTATCATTTTAACTTATGTAACACATTACCAATTCATCCCTCATTCTCATCCCTTGGTGAGAGGAGAGGATCAACCTTTCCAAACCCGTGGAGACAGCATTCCCGACCAGCATTCCCGAACCTCGGGGGATGGGGTCAGCATTCTCGAACCCTTGGACTCCCTCTCTCTGCGCAACCAACTACTACCCAACTTTGCAATGTTTTCCTCTCCACAACCTCCTTCAACCATCCATTCCCCTGCCACATATAGTTTAGAGTTAGTCCCCCCCCCACCTTAAAATGTTCCGCGCCCTCTTTTTCTCTCATTGCGCGAATCATCCAAACCGATCGGGGACGAAAGCATTGACGGCGCCGCCACTTTGAGACTGACTGAGTGACCTTGCCGCCGTCGTCGCCGCCGTCTCCCAATCCCTTTTTGCCCCCGTTCGGCGTGCTGTTGACCCTTAGAAAACATTGACGAGTGAATAAAATACCATTTTTCGGTTGCTGTCCCCTGCGCTCGGTTCGCCGTTCTTTTGTCTGTTGGGGCTAATTAATGGCCCGTGGCCAATTCCCCGCCCCTATAAAAGCCTTACTTTTTCGAATTCTTTCGTTGTTCGATTTGTTTTGGCTATCTTTGTTATTTTTATTGAATTCATTATCATTCCTTAAGGAATGATGGCAAAATGATCAATTTTTTGCGAGGTGTCTGATCTGATCACCACTTTTCTTCCAAAGTTTGCCCTTTCTCTCGGAATTGCCACCAATTGCTTCGCGCGATTGGCCCTAATCACTCCCCCCCCCTCTGTCCCCTCCGCCCCCGGCCACATTTTGTCCTCCCCCGAGGGGAAAGAAAGTTGGGAACTTCGCATTCGCAATCATTTCTGATCGAACTCCTCGCCAAATTCCCTTATTCTTCCCAGCTGCTCAAATTGCTCATTTGCCTCCCTCCAATTATTTAATTTCTTACAAATTTAACGCCTTAATTCTTACAAATGACGTCACATTTCAAATTTGGGATTTCCCACTTTTCAATTTTGTTAATAGCGTCCCCCCTCTCCAAGTTAAGTCTTCTGATCAAAACGACATGTCGACTTCGTCACCCCCTTCTTCCGAATCGGACCCCCCTGAAATTCTTCCGACTCATTCACCGTCTTCGCGTCTCTTCTGGCGTGAGCAGGAAGAACTGGTGATCAGTGGGATCAGTGGACGCTTCCCGCGCAGCGACAATGTCAAGCAGTTCGGGGATTTGCTGCTGGCCGGCGAGGACCTGGTCACGGAGGACGATCTCAGATGGGCCCCAGGTTCGAATTGAATTCCAAAGAGTTTTTTGGCAGGCAATTACTGACCAGTGCTCATCATTATTGGCATATATGATCTGATCTCCGCTTAAGGCGTTTACGATCTGCCGAAAAGGCATGGAAAGCTCAAGGAGTTGCGAAAGTTCGACGCCCAATTCTTCAGTGTGACGCCCAAACAAGTTTGGATTTTATGATGGCAAAAATTGTAGCCAATCCATCCCTCACAAATGTCAGGCCAATTACATGGACCCTCAAGTGAGAATACTGCTTGAAGTGGCCTACGAGGCGATGATCGATTCCGGTACGGTGCCAACAATGAATGAATGAATGAGAACAAATTTTGGCATTTTACGATTTAAAAGTCGCGCATGTCGACAAATCATTGATTGATTGTCACATTTTTACAATTGGTGATTGATCATTTATTTGTCCATTGACAGGAGCAAATCCAATGGAATTTCGAGGTTCCAAAACGGGCGTTTTTGTGGGCTGTTCGGCCTCCGAGACGGGCGGGGCACTGACCCAGGACCCGGAGATGGTCACCGGCTACACGTTGACCGGCTGTGTTCGTTCAATGTTTTCCAATCGCCTGTCGTACGCCTTCGACCTGCGCGGCCCGTCCTTCTCCGTGGACACGGCCTGTTCGTCCTCATTGCTCGCCCTGCAGCTGGCCATCGACGCTATTCGCCAGGACCAATGCGACGCCGCCATTGTGGCAGGTGCGCGGCTTTGAGGGGACAATTAAAATTGAAATTTAAATATTTTCAAAATCCAAATTTACCATCCCAAACCAATCACACATTTATGTGTTTAGGTGCCCATCTCACGTTGACTCCGACCGCGGCTCTTCAGTTTCTCAAGCTGGGCATGCTGTCCCCGGCCGGCTCTTGCCGTTCCTTTGATCAGTCTGGCGACGGGTAATCCAATCAATCAATCAATCATTCATTTCTCTGGGAATAAATCATCAAAATAGTACATATCTAACTTTTCTCTCAATCTCTCATCTTTCTCACCCCTCATCAACTCTTTCCACCCCTCCGATAGGAATGCAGATTTTTGGGCATTACTTTTTTGCGGTTGGTCCAGAAATAACCCCTTTTTCGGCACTCTGTCCGTTCAGACCGATGGCCCTCTCTCTACCTTCTCTCTTTCTCCCCGCTTCATCTCTCTCTCTCTCTCTTTTTCTCTCTCTCACTCCGCTTCATCCCTCTCTCTCGCCGCTTCATCTCTCTCTCTCTCTCCCCGCTTCATCTATCTCTCCCACCCGCTTCATCTCTTTCTCTTTCACCGATTTATCTCTCTCTCTTCCTTTATCTCTCTCTCTTGACCAATCTAATTCTTTTTGAGCTATTGCCGTACCGAGGGTGTCTCTGCCATTATCATCCAGCGTCGTTCCGTTGCGCGTCGCATTTATGCGACTGTTGTACACGCGAAGAGCAACACGGACGGCTACAAGGAGCAGGGCATCACTTTCCCGGTGGGCGAACGCCAAGCAGTTCTGCTGGAGGAGGTGTACAGAGAGGCCGAGCTGGATCCCAATGCGGTGGCATATGTGGAGGCACACGGAACGGGCACAAAAGTGGGAGACCCGCAGGAGGCCTACGCCATTACGCAAACATTTTGCCAGAACAGGTCGGAGGAGAGCGAATTTTGAAAATAAAACGCTAATAAGCATTTGAGTCGCTCGAGATTCTCGACTCAAAATTTTTTGCATTTTTTTTGAGGGGTTTATGTCTATTATTTTCGTTTTTATTTTTTCGTAAATTTTGTGTCTCTAACATCTCTCTATTGTATTAATTTGAAATTGCCTTTTCCCAGGACGAGTCCGTTATTGATCGGCTCGGTCAAGTCGAACATGGGCCATGCGGAGCCGGCATCGGGTCTGTGCTCATTGGCCAAAGTGGTCGTTGCCATCCATCGTGGCACCATCCCACCAAATTTGCACTTCAACGAGCCCAACGAGTACATCGAAGGGCTGAAGGACGGTTCACTGAAAGTGGTCACTGAGCCCACAGCGTTTCCATCGGACGGCGCTTTGATCGGAGTCAATTCGTTTGGCTTCGGCGGTTCCAACACTCATGTCGTACTGAAAGCGCCCAAACGGACTACGCTCGACGCCATTCGGCAAGGCGCCGGGACGGCATTGCCCAAGGACGGCTTCCATCGGCTTGTCCTTTACTCGGGCCGGACCAAAGAGGCGCTTGAGCATTTATTCCAATGTGTCCGGGAGGAGGCAACCGACAATCCGTACGTCTACCAGTTGATGGCCAATCAGGTTGGTTGGTTGGTTTTGCTAGCGGAAATTTAAAATTTAAAAAAAAATTGGAAATTCTTAAGGCCAATTTGCCGTTGAAAGACACTCCGTACCGCGGCTACTTGCTGCTCGACGAAGCCCGGGGCGACGGCACCGCGGAGTCAGCGCAGGTGGTTTGTGATGTGCAGAAGATGGCCATTTTGGAGCCGCGCCCGGTGTGGTTCATCTATTCCGGCATGGGAAGTCAATGGGTCGGCATGGGACGCCAGCTGATGCGCATTCCGTTGTTTGACAAGTCGCTGCGCGAATCGTCGCAGACATTGGCCGCGTTTGGAGAAGATGTTTATGGCATGTTGCTGAAGTCAGAGCCGAAACAGTACGAGAACAATACGCTGAATTGCATGTTGGCAATCACATCCATTCAGGTGATAATAATTATCGTAATTATTCAATTTAGCATGTTTACCCCATTTGCTCTAATAGAAGCCCTGGGTTTCTGTTTTTTGAATACCCCCCTATAAGGGGGCGCCTATTGTGAGGTAGGGGTCTATTGGATGGGGGCTTCTATTATAATAGGGTAGATTCAAATGGAGATGGGTGGTTTCTATAGAGGCCATAATTGGTGCCTAGGGCTTATAAATTGTTTAACTTCTCAAAGATTGCGCTGACGGATTTGCTGTTCACTTTGGGCGTCACGCCCGACGGCATCGTTGGCCATTCCACCGGAGAAATGGGCTGCGGTTATGCGGACGGAGCATTGACGCGAGCCCAGACAATGATGCTGGCGTACCACCGCGGGAAGACAATGATGGCACACAAAGAGCGCATGAGGGGATCCATGGCCGCCGTCGGACTCAGTTGGGACGAGGCGGTCAAACGGTGTCCGGAGGGCGTGGTGGCCGCTTGTAACAACGGCGCCGACTCCGTCACAATTTCGGGAGACGCAGAAAAGGTACATTGTTGGCTGTCGGCTTTGTAGTAGGGTTCGTTCTCGATCCCGACATTTTTGGGAATCTTCCCCCACCCAAGGCATGGCCTGATCCCGGACATTCTTCTACCTTAAGGACCGGGGACAAACCCTAATTTATAGACTCCCTCACTGATTGTCCCCCCCCCCCAAATAAACGCTGGCGGCTTATAAATTTCCCGCCGGCCTCAGGTGTCCGCTCTGTGTGAAGCGCTGACGGCGGAGGGCGTATTCGCCAAACAAGTGGACTCCTCCGGCATTCCGTTCCACTCGCCCGTCATGCTGACAGTCCGTGACGAAATGCTGACGGCAATGCGTCGTGCCGTGCCAGAGCCAAAACAACGGACCTCAAAATGGGTGTCCACTTCAGTACCGGAGGCCAAATGGGACGACGAATTGGCACTGTACTGTTCCGCTGATTACCACGTGAACAACGCATGTTCGCCCGTTCTCTTCTACGAAGCACTGCAGAAAATTCCGCCGAACGCACTGACCGTGGAAATTGCACCGCACGCGCTGATGCAGGTGGCCATGGAAATATAAAAACAGAAATGAGTCCAAATAAAATTGGAAGTGGCCAAACCGAAGAAAGAAATGAATTTGTGGGCCAAAAGCCGATTTCATAAAGCTCAACAGATAAATAATCCTTGTTTCATTCCTTAAGGCAATCCTTCGCCGGAATTTGAACAAAATGTGTGTAAATGTCGGACTGATGAACAACAAAGCGGCAGACGAGCTGAAGGCCTTTTTGCAACAGCTGGGCAAGCTGTACCAAGCGGGAGCCAATGTTCAACTGCAGAAACTGTACCCGCCGGTGCCTATGCCAGTGCCGCTGGACACGCCAATGTTGGCACCCTGGTAAGAGAAGTGGGCAAGCGAAACCCGTGAATAGAGGTCGCTGATCACCCCGCAATGATCAATGGATCAATCGCGATTGATTGTATGCCTCTTCCACAGGTGGCAATGGGACCATTCTCAAGACTGGCCAGTGGTTGATGGACGTTTAGTCGGAAGCGGCGGAGGTGGTGCCGTGCCGGCCAGTGCCTCCTATACGATTGATCCATTTGCGGCCGATTCCAAAGAGACATTTTTGCTCGGTTAGTGCAAGCAAAAAACTCAGTCACCATTGGGCATTGGTTTTTGATTGGTGACTGATCTGTTCCCTGATCACCCATTTGCTCTGTTCAGATCACGTGATCGACGGACGCGTTCTCTACCCGTTCACTGGCTACATGATTTTGGCTTGGAAAACATTGTGCAAATTGCGCGGCTTGGACCATCTGAAGACGCCAGTGATCATGGAGGACATCAACGTGTACAGTGCCACCATTTTGTCAAAGCCCATTCGGCTGGACGTTGTGATCACGCCCGGACATGGCGCATTCGAAATTTTGGACGGAGAACAATTGGCGGCCAGCGGACGAATTTACATACCGGACGAGGAAAAGCCCTTCTACTACAGCGACCTGAAGTCCATCAAAACGTCGGAAGTGGCCGAACGGACGGAGTTGGACACGGAGGATGCCTACAAGGAATTTTTGCTCAGAGGCTACGAATACGGACAAGCATTTAAAGGTGACAGATAAATTATAAAGTGTCGGATTGGCAAAATTAATCGACAAAAAATGGCACATTAAGGCATTTACCGGACTTGTAACAGTGGCGAGCGAGGCACCCTTTACTGGACAGGCAATTGGGTGACCTTCCTGGACTCGTTGCTTCAGACGGCGCTGCTGGCCGAACGTGCGGACACTCTCCGACTGCCCACCCGCGTCCGCTATTTGCGCATTGATCCCACCCGACACTTGGAATGTGTGGAAGAGCGAGGTCAAAACAGTGATCAATTCAATTTGTTAGCATATTTCCTATGTAACTCTTATGTAATCGGATTTTGGACTTTTTGTTAAAACTCAGATTTATCCCGAAATAGAGCCCCACGGGGTTTTGTTATAGGAAATAGGTATCTATAAATTCCATTATAAAAGTCAGTTTTACAAAATTTCGGATTATTGTTTTATCCGGAGTTTTTATAAGCCGGATGATTAGGTCCCTGTTATGTTTGTTTTCCGTTTCAGACGGCATCCAAGTGGTGGAGCTGCGCAATGACATTGCCACCAACGGATGCATTGCCGGCGGCGTGGAATGCTGCGATTTGACGGCACACACCGTCCAGCGAAGGCCGCAAACGACGGGCCAATTGTACCTGGAAAAGCTGTACTTCGTCAAACACATCGACGAAAAGTCTGAACTGTTCACAGACAATGGAATTTATTCTTTCGATGTTTTCTGAGAAAAATGGGCAAAGTTCAATGAATGATACCCCTTCAATAGAAGCACCAAATATTATGATGTCCCTATTTGCCTTTGTTTTTCATTGACAGTGCGCTCGCTGATTCTCCCCGCGAGCGCCAAATTCTGGCCGAATATCGCAATTTGCTGTACACAATCATATTGAACGGTCTTCGACAGTGGCGCAAAGCGGGAATTTTGGCACAAATCACCAACGGCGCTCAGTTTGAGCACGCGTTGAAATTGTTGGAGGGAAAGGAGGGCGTTTCGACAAAGGAAAACGAAGAACGGAAGAGGCAATTCTTGGAGGACTCAAAGTAAGTCGAGCAGTGGCGCTATGAACGAAGGAGCTGTCGCTTTTGCTTACCGTATTCCCTCCTAATACAATCCCCGGGGGTTATCTTTGAATGCCCCCTCGAGGGGGGCGGGGGGTGTTTATATTCGAAAGGGTGCAGCTCAAATTGAGGGTGGGTTTTTCAATAACCCGAAGGGATTCTATTAGAGGGGCTGGAGGGTCCAAATAGAGGGGAGGGGGTTCTATTAGAGGGTATTCCACAGTTTTACTGGGTTTGCTGCTTCTCAGATGTTCTTTGGTGAATGCGTTGGACGAACTGTTCGCTCTCCCAATGAACAACGGCAACGATGTGCAGCATCAGAGTGAACCGCACGAGGACAGTGCCAAGAAGTTCGAACAGGTGGCCATCGCCAAACTGAGTGCCTTCTACAAAACATTCGACAACGACCGCTACTGGTCCCAGGCTTTGCTACACGACCGTTTCACCAAGTCGGCACAGGTAAGAAAGAGTATGGTCACGATTAAGCCAACGAAAGAGATATATCATGCCATACCATGATTTGAGGACATTTGTGCCGAAAATTCGGCCACCCATCGGAACAGAGCCTGCGGGGTTGAGCTGTCGTCGACGGATGTGCTGAAGTACTTTCTGAACGGGTCCAAGTCGCATCCGCAATTGGAAATTGAGTGGACATGCGCCGGACCGAACCTTGGGCATTTGGACGATAATACAATGCAACAATTGGGTGCCAAAAGTGTCAAGTTGGACTTGGAGGTCCGACAGATTCGGCGGCACAATAATTTCATGGCATAAATGACAGCGTTTTAGGCGGATACAGCCAAGGAACTGAAGTTGCCCAATGAGTGCCGCAACTTCGATTATTTGATGCTCAACCGAATTCTCTGCAAAAAGTCCCACCCGGTGGAGTTCCTGCAACGATGTGCCCAATTGCTGCGTGACGACGGACTGGCCATTGTGAACGAAGTGACCCAAGACTACGAAATTGGTTGGTACAGAAAAGTCGGCATGCCAATCACTCAGTTTGGTTGGACTATTTACAGCGCTTCTCTGCGACGGTTTGCAGGGCGTCGACTTTGGCAAAGTTGAGGGCAATTCGCATCAACGCATTTACGGCGTCTATTTTCACCGGGACACGCTGGAGAAGGTGTTCAGCGAGGCCGGCTTTCGCATTTGTTTCAGACAGGTCGCGCACAAATAGTCGCACATCCACCAAATAAATGCCGTCGCCGCCTTTTCAGTCTGATCCCCATGTGCCCACTACAACGTACGTAATTCGGAAGAAGCCATCGCAGCCGCGCGAGCCCGTCTTTGTGGACATTGACGACATTGAACAATTCTCGTGGATTGAGCCGTTACAAAAAGTGGTGGAGGAACGTCTTAATGAGCCCGAATACAAAACAATTTGGTTGGCATCATTTTTTTAAATGAAAATTGTCATTTCAACAATTCTTAAAGGCTGACCAGCACACGCATCCGTAACAACGGCACTTTGGGGCTGTCTTTGTGCTTTGTGGAGGAAAATGCCAAATATAACCGATTCCGCACTTTGGCAGACATTTCGTTGAAGCCGGAAAATCGGACGGGGCCCGAACAGGTGGATTTGGCATCGAAAGAAGTGCGCGAAATGCTGGAGTTGGACCTGCACGCAAATAATTACCGGGACGGCGAATGGGGTTCAGTCCGGCACATTGTGGTCAAGGAAGGTCAGTTCGTTCGTTCGTTTACACTTAAATCGGTGCCATGCCGTGGCATTCCGTCCGCCACAAAAAATGTTTTTTTTTTTGTTGTCAGACGATGCGCACAGCTACAAAGAGGTGGAGCATGCGTTCATCAACACGTTGGTGCGCGGCGACGTGTCCAGTCTGACTTGGGTGGAAAGTGGCAATCAATACTTTGCCCAAACCCGGGACCAACTCGGGCCCGGCCTCGAGCTGTGCTCGGTGTACTACGCGGCGTTGAACTTCCGGGACGTAATGTTGGCGTACGGTCGCCTTCCGCCCGATGCCATCCCGGGCCAATTCGCGGACCGCGAGTGCCTTCTCGGCATGGAATTTGCCGGCCGAATGCAAAACGGACGCCGCGTGATGGGCATTCTGCCCGCACAAGCACTTGCCACTTCGGTGGTGTGCAGCCGCGACTATTGCTGGGAGGTGCCGGACGCGTGGACACTCAAAGAGGCGGCCACAGTGCCCGTCGTGTACGCGACCGCATATTACGCACTGGTGATGCGCGGACGTATTCGGAAGGGAGACAAGGCAAGTACGGCACGGCACTTGGCGCTTCAGGGACCAGCAGCTGGGGCAGAGCTAGCTCGGCCATTTACCCGCCGGACGAAATAAATGCCGAAAACTATCATACCCAATTTTCTTTAATCTCGGTCAATATCGACAAATGGTCCGTCCCACTCGAAGCGTATCATTTAGAGTAAGATTTGAATAAGCCCAAAAATCACAAAAAGTAGATCATCCCATTATCCTCGTCATTACGTACATATTTGCCGTTCAGGTGCTGATCCACGGTGGCACCGGCGGAGTTGGCCAAGCGGCCATTACAATTGCGTTGGACTACGGCTGCGAAGTGTTCACAAGCGTCAGCTCGAAGGAGAAGCGCGACTTCCTGAAGACGCGCTTCCCGCAGCTGCAGGAACGGCACTTTGCCAACTCGCGCTCTGCCGACTTTGAACAGCATATTCGACACCAAACGCGGGGCCGTGGCGTTGACATTGTACTCAATTCGCTGGCTCACGAAATGCTGCAGGTGATCAGATCAGACAAAAAAGAAACGACCTCTGATGAAGCCCCAGGGCTTTTGTTTCTTTTTAATTAATACGGGGGGGGGTCTATTGGGGGGCCTTCAAATTTAGGAGGTCTTTAATAGGCTAAAATCTATCGAATGTTTATTTAAAATTATTTGGGAATCGTTTTTCCAAATATCTTCGCTGATTAATGTTCCTCTGCATTTTTAGGCTTCGCTCCGTTGTTTGGCACAGCACGGGCGCTTTTTGGAGATTGGCAAAGTCGATTTGGCACAGAATTCAGCGCTGGGCATGTCATTGTTCCTGAAAAACATCACTTTCCACGGCATTCTGCTTGATGCCATCATGGACCAGTCGGTGGGCGACAAAGAGGACTGGATGGAATGCGCACGTCTCTTCGAGCAGGGCATTCACAGGGGCGTTGTACGTCCGTTGGGCGCCACCGTATTTCCGTCGGACAAATGCGAGGAGGCATTCCGGTATGTCGAAATAATATTATCGGTCTAGATTTAGACCTTCCCACCGCTAATCTGGTCTGGGTTTCCAAGTCTTTAAAATCAGGGATTTTCACGGGTATCGATACTTCCACAGATATATCCAGATATGCACGGGATATGAATTTAGAAAAAATTAGAGAGAAACAAAAGGACAGGGATACATAGTAAAAGCCCGGGCTGTATTCGAACATGGATTTAGGTTTTTTGCCCATCATGATGACTGATTTTTATCATTGCTTGCTTAATTCTGTCGCCACAGATTCATGTCGGCCGGCAAACACAAAGGCAAAGTGCTGATCCAAATCCGGGAGGAGGAACAACAATTGCTTTGCGCACCTTCGCCAATGCGTGTAAGGGCCGTGTGCAGGACACTGTGCAATCCGGAACACGTTTATCTGATCACCGGAGGATTGGGCGGCTTCGGGCTGGAGCTGGCACAATGGCTGATCAACCGGGGCGCACGCAAACTCATGCTCACTTCTCGATCGGGAATACGAACTGGTAACACTTTGGGGCAATATTGTTGGAGATTTTGATGGTTTTGCTTAGGCTACCAGTCACGTTGTGTGCACTTTTGGCGGCGAATGAAAGTGTCCGTGGCGATCAGCACGCTGAACGTGGCCAAAAAAGTGAGAAATTGTTGTCCCCGGGGGATATGCCTTTGATCGACCAAATGTGCCAATGCCGTCTTAGGAGGACGCCATTGAATTGGTCCGAAGTTGTCGCGAGATGGGCCCACTGGGCGCAGTGTTTCACCTGGCGATGGTCCTAAGGGACTGCCTTTTCGAGAATCAGACCCAACAGAACTTCAAAGACGCGGCGGATGCCAAATACTTTGGCACAATGAGTCTCGACGAAGCGACGCGCAAAGGATGTGAGCAGATGCGGTGGTTTGTTGTCTTCTCATCCATCACATCCGGGCGCGGAAATGCCGGACAGACCAATTACGGATGGTCTAACTCGACCATGGTCAGATTTTTACGGCATTTTTTGTGGAAAGTGCCATCGTATTTCATTGATTAGTACCGTGTATTTATCTTCGATACTTTGTTGGATAAGTGCCATCAACTCGTTCCCGAATTAGCGTTTCGTTAATTACCTAATTGGTCCCCCCCCATTGTAGGAACGAATTATCGAACAACGCCGCGTGGACGGATTTCCCGGCATTGCCATTCAGTGGGGCGCCATTGGAGACGTGGGCGTCATCCTCGAGAACATGGGGGACAACAACACAGTTGTGGGCGGCACTCTTCCGCAGAGAATGCCGAGTTGTTTGGCATCGCTGGATCTGTTTCTGTCATGGGACCATCCCGTCGTGTCCAGGCAAAACAAAACTCAAAGGAGTCGGGATGGGTCCGGAGTTCCAGACTTTTTGGGTCATAAACCGGGTTTTTTGATGAACCTGAATTTTGGGCTTTTTTGCATCCGGACTTATCAATGCCAGGGAAAAGAGAGTGAGAGACTGAGCTTTTTGGTTCAGCTACATCAAGGCGGACACCAGCGGCAAGAAGCAGTCGGGCGGCGGCAACCTTTTGCAGACGATTGCCCACATTTTGGGCGTCAACGATGTCTCGCAGCTGAACCCGGACGCCAATTTGGGCGATTTGGGCCTTGACTCGCTGATGGGCGTGGAGATCAAACAAGCGTTGGAACGCGACTACGACATAACGCTTTCGATGAAGGAAATCCGCACACTGACGCTGAACAAATTGATGCGATTGGCCGAGTCGGGCGGCGCCAACGCTTTGCAAGGCGACGGCGAGTTGGAGCTGAAGCGCGAGGGCGAGCGGGAGGCACGCGAGAACACTGTACAGGTGAGGAGGCAAATCACTCGGTCTCAAATAGAGTCCCATCCATTGGAGTTCCTATTTTTAAACCCCTCCCCCCCCCCCTTAAAGAGGGGTACTAATTTGGAGGGGGGGTTAAAGAAGGGGTACTAATTTCGGAGGGGGGCACTATTTTTGGTTACAGTTTTCTGATCGGACTTATGCATAATATCGTTGCTTTTTTAGGTGTTGGAGCAGCAGATGGGCGCACTGTTCAAACTCCGGGTGGACGTCAACGACTTGGACCCCGAACAAATTGTCGTTCGCTGCAACAAAGAAACGGAGGGGCCCCTCACTTTCTTTGTCCACCCAATTGAGGGCATTGCGTCGCCGCTGAACCGCGTCATGTCAAAGTGCCGTTTCCCCGCGTACTGCTTCCAATTCACGCGACAGGTGCCCAACGACAGCATCGAAAGTGTGGCGAGCACTTACATAAAGGCAAGTGAAAACTGATTAATGGATGAGCTTGCCGGATGTAGGGGCATTATGTGGTTCAAATTGTCCGATAATTCCGGGTTATGTGACATACCCCTCATAATGTTTAAAAATCGTAATTTCCGGCTTTTTCAAGAGCCTTCATTTGTAATTTATTTGTCTAAAATTATTTTTTTTGCAAAAATTATCTTGCTTTTTCAGGAGATGAAAAAGATCCAGCCCGAGGGCCCATATCGTCTGATCGGCTATTCCTACGGCGCGTGCATTGGCTTTGAGATGGCCACCCAACTTCAGCGCAGCGATGGCAACGACAGTGTGGATAAACTGATTTTGTTGGACGGATCCCATCTTTACATGCAGACATACCGAAATGTGAGTAGGAAGTGCCAACCGATGCATTTGTCACTTTGGCGGGCACTCAGTGCCTTTGAATTCAATTTGAAACAAGAAATTCATTACCGCGCGAATGCCACAATTCGTCAGTATTATATTCTTCAATTTTGCGACAGGTTTACCGAGTGGCGTTTGGAGTTACTGGCGACACTTTGGTCAACAATCCGTTGTTCGAGTCCGAAATTATGTGTGCCATGACATTACGCTTTGCCAACGTCGACTACAAACGTTTCCGTGTGGAGATGCTGCAGTTGCCCAGCTTCAAGGAGCGTCTGCAGCGGGTAGTGGACACGGTGATGGGCACGGGCCTCTTCAAACAATCGGACACAATCGCATTCGCAGTTGACGCAATGCGACACAAATTCGTGATGGCGGACAAGTGAGTGATTTGTATTGGCGACCACTAATTATCATATCATTTGTTCATACAGATACAAGCCGAAAGAGACTTTCAAAGGGCACATAACACTGGTACGTGCGGAGCAAGGCGCGGCACGAGAAGAGGACGTCGGTAAAGATTACGGCGTTGGACAGGTTCGTTTATCAATCGATACTGATCAAATATGTCATATATTGAATCTGATCAAACAGGTGTCCGAGTCGATCACAGTGCAGTTGGTCAATGGAGACCATGACACAATTGTGCAAGGCAAAAAGCACATTGACACGGCGGCCATTATCAACGCTGTGTTGCTCAATGAGCCCATCCCGGACCCGTTGCCGTCGGTGACAGAGCGCGCAAATGGCGGCGGAAGGGCACGACGATAATACAGACGGATGGACGGACGGAGGGAATGATCAACAACGGGGCGAGCGGCCTATTTCCAAGTGATCTGAAGGGAGACATAATGTCCATGGGACAAATGACTCAGCCCCTTCCACAAATTGCCATTTATCGAACATTTTTCATTCATCCCCCCGCATTTTCCCCTCATTTTTTCATTGTGTTACGCATTAAAACAAAGTTCTGTCGCTTTATCCCATTAAACTTTTCACAAAATCCAAACAATCGAATCCCTGGAAAACAACAACAAAAAACCCAATCATTTCATGCACAGCATTCATTTCGTCCCATCCTTTTCACTGTTTTCTGCGCATTCTCATGCCAATCGCCTTACAGAACGACCAACGAATTGATTTGTTGCACAATTAACAATTTACCAATGCTACTAAATGATGTATTATTCCATTCATTCGTCGCATTTATCACTTTCGGCATATAATATAAATAGTGTGAAGCAGAAATAAAATAAAAATGAAAGGTTGTTTGAATTTCATGAAAGACTTAATAAATTTGTGACAGAACATTGCCCGGCATCGAAATAATAACAAAGCAAATCCAACTAAAGATTAAACTTCGTTCCTGATTTTCTTGATAGATGAATCATCAAATAAAATTGCCATAATTAATTCTCAATTTTTAATTTAATACCCAAAATTTTACCGTACTTCTTCATATAATAGAACTCTCCCCGGAAGTTGATTTTTCAAATGCGGAAACTTAGGTGGTAATGCTCCACTCCATATGATTGTGCCGATATTGATATGTCGCCGGGTTCTCAATCTTCTGTGCCTCCCTGAGGCAAATTATTTATCGATATTTAAAGACAAACAAAATTTATTGCGCAAGTACCGGCAGACAAATTTTGGTCGGAATGGCTGTCAGATTTGTAATCACTGATCACTGATCAGCGACCAATTGAAGCAATTTTTTGTTTTAATTTTCTTACGCTAAATCTTGGCATAATGTTAATTGCCAGTGGTAGGTTTTTTTTCGATTGATTGCCTAAGAAAGCCTTTAGGTATCTTTTTCCGAATTGCTTTCAATTTATCTTTCTGTACTATTTGCTGCCTTCTCGCACCAATTTAACATTTTACTTTTTGTTCAGTGATGGCTCCATTGTCCAATGATTTTGCCTTCTCAAACCGTTATTGTGTTGCGCTTTGTCTCGCTAAGCAAAATGAACTTTCGCTTTCGCAAGTGCAGAAGCAACTGCTCGGGGAACTGTGTGCCAGCATTGATGGCCATCCTTTCAACCACAATGTTCGGTCAGCACTGCTCGCGACGGGCATTTATGTAATGTACTCGCATGGAAAGGTGGACTGGCAGCAATAATAAATACGTAAGAATTGATCTCACTTGACGCTTTTAAGTACGCGGAATCATTTGGCGCTTTCCTCGCCGATACCTTTCGGTAAGTTCCACTCTGTCTGTGCTGCTATCTGAGTTCTTTCTTGCCATTATACTTTAGCTTGTTGGCGCGTTTCCGTTGGTACGACGATGGAGCGGTTGACAAATCGAACAGTCAGTTTTTCAGACACCATTGATTATTTTTAATATAAATGGATTTTTTATTATTTCATTTTAGAAATAACCATCCACGAGCAGTTCACGTTTAGTTTTACCACTTTACTAAGTGACATGGCCGCACATTTTCCACATATTCGAGTGCGAATAATCGGTGAACAATTATGGCTCATGGAAGAAATCGTCGACAAAATCTGCGATTTTTGTAACAATTCACACAACGAACATTCGACTTCTATTGGCAATAAGGAGAATGGCAATAACGACGAAGAAATCGAAGCGACAGGTATTTCTATTAGAGAGGTTTTCCCAAAAAAATGCATTGTTTTCGTTAGTCGATCTGATGAGGGCAACGTCTATACTCATTGGCCTTTTGAGGGCATTTGGGAGGCATAGCGCCGACCTTTCTTTTCCACTCATTTCACTTATTTATCCGGTGCCGTACAATTTACCGAACCGAACATCTGATCGGGAAGACAATCGAATGTCCAATGCATCCAATATTGGGTAAGCAACAGAGGATGATCTCTGATTTTGAGCCATTCTAGGATGTGTATACTGGAAAAACTACGTAGTAATAGTCACCACTTTATACAAGAAAATCCTAAAAAGTGTCGGGAAAGTTTCATTTAGCACTTATTTTTTGGCTTTGGTGTACGATTTATTTCGGTAGTCCAAAGTTTTAAATGAATAGACATTGTTCAGATTGAACACCGATTCGTCGAATTGGTTTTGGAATGACCAAACCAAAGCAGATTGTGATACAAACTTTTACAAAAAGCTGTTTAATAGACATGGAAGCAGTTTTTCATTACAAAAAGATGTCGCAGCAGCTTTGCCGAAGTTCCGTTTCTGTTTTGACGAAATCCAAAGAATAATGAATTGTGTAAGTTTCTTTTTAAATTTACATTACAATTTGCTATAATACTATAACAAAGATTTGATTAAATTCTTTTACAGATCAAAAAATTGCTCTCGATGGATTTATTGTCAAAGCTCGACTCGATCGCCTGTCGTGTGTTCCATTCCGCAGAATTGCGCAAATTCCCATACACAACAATTTCGGAAACACTCATTTTGGTGTCCGTAACGCTTTTGCGTGACCTTTTGAGCCCATTGTCTATTGGTGGTGGTGAAAATGACATTCCAGAATATTTTGCTAGTGAGGTAAGTATTCTTTTTTATGAGCCTGAAAACTGTGAATTGAGACCAAAATTTCGTTTCTGTTTTCTTTTTTACTAAAAACTTTTGCTTTAACAAATCCGTCAGGTATTTATTTTTTAGACAAATGAGTTCGTGTTGTCTTTGTTTAAACATGGCCAAGATGCCATTGCACAGAAAAGTCAATTGGATGAGCGCAATGCTTTTCCTTGCGACAAAAATCGTTGCTCACCACTCAGAAATGTGTTGAATGAAAAAGACGCTGTTGTGAATCGTGTCAAAATGCTGGTCATTGCCAGTTCCGTTTGTTTGGAGCTGATTGTGTGGAGTGCGGTGGATGAAAGTGGTAAGGTATCCTCCTCAGAAGCATGCCAATAGGAATGGTAGGAAAAAAGGGGATAATTTCTTGAAAAATGAAACGAGGAAATTTTGTCAAAGAGTAAAGACGGGAGGGGGGAACAGATTCGACCTGACAATTGAGGCAATTCCTTTGTCAGTAGATTAAATAGCCTTACGTTGTTGTCCCGCTGACAGATGGAGACATGATCTGTGGGACCATTTCCGAGAAAATGTGGCTGCCGCATCGTCACGTTTTGGCCCATATGCCCGTTAATGTAATGGCATTGGAAGCATTGGGCAGTATGGCTGAGAAATTTCCAGCGCTTTCGAATACGCTTATTATACGCCTTCTGAACAAATTTTTGACCGAACCTTGCCCCATTTTGTTGAAAATCACTTCAGAATTAGTAAGACAAGAGCGTTTTTTTGGGGGAGGGGGGGGTTTGCATTAAATCAAATATTTATTTTGAAGAAGCCAAAGGACCAGCTGTCTAGTGCGCGAGAAGAGTTACTTGCCACACGGAGGAGGATCGGTTTGGCCAGTTTACGCTCTGCTGCAACCAATGCCTTGTCAAGGTTGCTGTGTTATGAATTCTTACTTTTTATCATCATTTTTTAAAAGGGCGTTAAAATCGGCGCTTCGTATTGACCAGAGCAGCCTTCAAGCATGTCTTGCCAGTCTGTCTTCACGTCTCTACACGGTTGCATCAGAGAATGATAGGTAAAAAAGCCATTCAACTATAATGTTTTAAAAATTACCACCAAATTACAGCAAAGCGCTTTTGGTGTCGGAAAATGTCATTCAAACCCTTGGCAAATTGGGCGTTTCCTTTGTCGACGATGCTTTATCTTCCGAACTTGTTCTACAGGTTGTTGTTCCAAATGAAGATTTATAGCAGATAAATTGCATATCGTTAAAGCCCTCTCCATTACGTCCGTAACAAAAGACATTCAAATTGATTTTGTCAGATTTTTTTGCAACGCTTTTCCAATCCGCCTTCCCAGCAGGACATTTTGATCATTTCTTCACTTGCTGATATGTGGATAGCGGGAGCGGTCCGTTTTTTTTTTTTGCATTAAGACGAAAATTTTTTGTTGTTGCTTTAGAACTCCATTCACGACAAGACAATGAAACTGTTTACCACAGTTACTGTTGAGTCGAGCAGTCGCGTTTATTCTTCCGATGCGCTGCCAGACAGTCGCTATTTGTAAGCACTTAAAACTGAATGGATTTTATCGGACAGGTAGTCATGAAATAAGAAATCGTAAATGAAGAGGGCAAAAGAAATTCTGTCTAACAATGGTCAATCGGAGTGTCTAATATAATCTTGGCTTTTAGGCATGTTTCATTGGCAGTGGACAATGCCTTAGCGAAAATTGCAAATTCATTGGACTCTGAGGAGCAGCAGACTCTCTTTTTGTTTCGTCTATTGGAACTTTTCATCCAATTGGGCCTCGAAGGGCAACGCGTCGGCGAAAAAATACCCAAATTTACTGCAAAGGTTTTTATTGTCTTAAGACTAATAGCATACGAAAATAATTTTTAGAAAACAGCAGGAGCTGGAAATTTGGGCGTGTTAATTCCAAAAATTGCATCACTTCTTGGAAAAATGGAGCCCATACAAAAGCCATCCGTGAAGTTGAGGAATTACTTCCGTGACTTTTGGTTTTACTGCGTCACTCTTGGCTTTGCCTTCCCCTTGGGTTATTTTATTTCGAGTGGGTTTTAGAACATTTAATCCCTTATTCATGTTTAGGTCCTTGGCCCGAGGAATGGTATAATGCCATATGCAAAATTGCCTCCAAATCGCCTGCTCTTTTGCCGCATGAAAATTTCAAAACGGAAATGATTGAAAATGCCGCAATTAAAGTCCAAGGGATCATTACGGTTTGCTGGAGAAATGTTTAATCTATGAAGAAATTGTTTGTTAGACAGAGCATCAACAAGTGCGAAGTGTTCTTTCCAATGAATTCAAACAAAACGCGGAAGTGTCCGCCATTGTTTCTCGCATGGACATTGGGCATTGTTTGTTTCTGTTGGCTGTGTGCCGTCTCGAGAAGATGCGAGTGACTCATTCGAGACATTCCGTCGTAATCCAAACCCTGTTTGAATATTTGGAAAATAGGTTCGTTAGATGTTTATAATATATAACATTATACATACTCAAATTCAGGGCGATTCGTAAAGACAAAACTGGGATTTGGCAGTGTCTCCTTGCCAGTTCAATTGTCATTTTCGATGAGTATTTGGCCGAAAAGGCACGCCGACGCTCCGAAGCTGGTGATGTTGAAGCAAGCGAACTTGAACGATGTGCGCAGTATTTGCTAGTCCAATTCAACAATATTTTGCGCGAAGTTCGGCGGGTCGCCGACGTTTTCTTGGCAAAATTGATCGACGCCTTCCCATTTTTGCTTTGGAATGGTAGAGTAATATCGACGGCTTTGCATATTATGAAGACATTGCTGAAAAACATCGACGAAGACCCCCTCTGTACTCAGTCGACCGTTGAATTTTCTGAACTGGACTGGACCATCCAACTACAAGTGACAGTTTCACTTATGAATCTGTTAACAAGATTGTTTTTTACATTCCAGGACTGTTTGGACAACCGAAAATCGGTGGCCAAGGATTTTACAAAACGATGTGAGCAGATTTTCTGCGAAGCTGTCAAATGGGCACCCGGCTTGACGAACAGTCATCTTCTCGAGTTTATTCGCTCCACTGATTCGGCTTCGGACAAAAGTTTGAGACTGACAATAAACGCAGTTCTCAGTTGCACAGAGCGGGAAACAGTCAACTCACTTTTCCATGTTACTGGTGGTTCAGCGACGAATTTGCAAGTTCTACACGGAACTGGTGATACTGGTTCAGTCGGTAGTTTGGCAGGTACCACTTTTTAAGGATTTTTCAATTTGCATTTTACTGGATTTAAGTGTCGGATCTGTCTACACTAACTAGTCGTCCATTAGACATTTCGACTTATTTATCGGCAATTAATCAGCGTTCCGACTATTTGGGCCAAATCAAAGGAATGTTTGGAATGCTTCGAGATACGCATAACAGCGAAGAAATTGCACACCAGTTTTTGTCGGATCATTTAGAAAAACTTTTGGACAACGCTCTTAAATCTTCTGATCCGGACAGTATGAACAAACCGTTGCATTTGATGACTGCTTACTTCAATTTTTGCACACGTACGAATTAAATCCCTTACAAAAACTTGAATTGATACATTAATAATATTCAAATTGCCTTGATAAATATTTAAAAATAATTTCAGATGTAAATCAAAGAATCTTGCACGCCGTGATTTGGGCTCCATTGCGCCGTTTTACCGAACAAACAATGCGCAATTGCGTCGTTTGTTGGAATTGGATTTTGGTTGCACTGAAAGATGTACAAATCGATGTGAGTGTAAATCAACGATTTTTTAAATCACTTTTTTTCTAATTTTCATTTAGTTTTTACAACAAATGACCAGCTGTTGGAAGGCTGTTTCGCAGCAAAACTTGGGAATTTTCAACAGAGAATTTGACACTTTTCCATGCCCTCTTTCCTCTCAACAATGTACTCAAAGACCAATTCCAATTGTCAGCCCACACAACATTTGGATAAATGTAATTCGCAAATAATGTCTGACTAAATGTTATAACATCTTTTTAGTTTCTTGCAGAAAGAGTCAGTCTTGCGCGGTATTGTGGCCGAGAACAGATTGATTTGTTGGAAATGATGTTCACTCAGACCTTCTCTCTGAACATTGGCGAGTGTGCGCTTTCGACCAATTTACCTTCAGACCAATTTATGTTCATTCCCGAGCAAAACAAAATGACCGAGATTACACGTAACTAACTTCACTCACTTCTTGGATGACTAACACACTTATATCCCTTAAGCTCTAATTTCGCGAAATATTGTCGCTGTCGGCGCCCGCTTCCGTTTACTTTCATCCGCCTTGACGATGATCCAAGGCGAGACCGGTGGGTGTCGCATTTCAAAAAACGTTCTTCGCCATCGTGTCTATGCCGTGGCATTTGATTACTTTTCCGTCGGGCCCCAAACGCCGCTGTACGGAGGGTCGGCTCTTCAGCAAGACATTCGCAATATTGTCACATTTTGGCAAGCGCTTTATGCCGATTCGAAGTACATTCGGAAAGAGTCCTTCTCCACCAATGGTCCATTGCTTCTCTTTTATGTCCAATGTTTCTATGGTTTTATAATTAAGATACCTCCGACATTCCTTTCAACAATATTCCACCGCAGTTTTTCAACGGTCATTATGCGAGCGAAGCTGCAAGGTAAAATATATAATATTATTTATACTAATTGTACTAAAAAAGGACACAAACTTGGCATGGTTCGACGCCAATCACCGGCGGTTGGCCAACTACAACGGCATTTGCAAATAGAACACTTGCAGCAAATGGGCCAAACCCGCTGGCCAATTTACGAATTCAGACGAAAATTAACGAAGAAAATGCTCAAATGGTTGACCGACAAATTAAAAACATTTTGCGCAAAAGGCAGCTTCTTCTGATCCTTTTGGTCAGCCATTGAATTATTGCTATTGTATTATGTAAATCATTTTTTAACGTTAAGATGAACGAAGTAGAACGATTGTATGCGTGGCTTTTTCCCCGTGGTGATCTTCTTGAGCCCGGAGAAGCTGAATTTGATCATTATTTGAAGAACGCGCTCGGAGGGGAAATGCAGACGCGACCTGATTTGAAGCAAATGCGCGAAAACACAAAATTTGCATGGGAAATTTCTCCTCAAATAGCCGTCTATATGGGCACAAGGTATTGAAAAAGAGAGTAGGACATTGAACAAAAATGAAAATGCATTTTTTCTTAGGTTCCGTATGTTCCCCATCGTTATTAGCGTTCTCCAGGAACTTATCCGTTCTCGACCCGACAGCGTTTCGCACATTCCCGACGCATTGGATTACTTTCTCGGCGATTCATTGACGACTTTTGAGCGAATTGATGTTATTTTAATTCAAAGAAATATTAGATTTTCATAATGCATTTTAAGCTGACGCAGCTTTTCACATGGGAAAGGTGTTCCCCGGTACAAGCAATCGCTCTGCTTTGTCCCCGACTGCATAACATTCACCCGTTGACTTTGCAATATGCCGTCCGAGTGCTCGAGTCGTATTCAAGTGATGTGCTTTTACAATACATTCCGCAAATTGTTCAGGCTGTCCGTTGGGATACGGTTGGTTTTATCGATTGCTGTAACTGATTAGTCTGACAAATAATTAATTCCAAAGTGATCAATGATTGTGTTCTCTCTCTTTCTCCTTTATCTCGCTTTCAGCCATTTCTTGAAGATTTATTGTCATTAATATTTTTAAGATGGGTTACATCTCCAAGTTGATTCTGACTCTTTCTGCTCATTCTCAATTGCTTGCTCACCAATTGCTTTGGAACATGAGAGCCAATATGTACACAGACGAGGAGGCAAAAATTGAGGATCCAGTTCTTCACAAACCGTTGAAAGAAATTGTGGACAAAGTGAGTAAATGTTAACTGCATAATTCATGATAGTCTTTTTATTACATTGTCAGATTACTGCTCAATTTAATTGTACAACTCGCAACTTTTACGAGTGTGAATTCACTTTTGTGGACAAAATAACTCACATTTCGGGCGCCATAAAGTCCATTCCGAAAGGCGATGCCCGCAAAAGGGCTTGCCTTAAGGCACTCGCCGAAGTTCAACTTGGCGGTATCAATTATTTGCCATCAAATCCAGAATCAATTTTGTTGGAAATTGACTATGCTAGTGCGAATCCTATGCAAAGGTGCCATTGAACACGGTTTTTTGCCAAAATTGTTTGTTTTAGTGCAGCCAAGGCGCCATTTTTCGTACGGTTCAAAGTGAAACATTGCGGTGTTGAAAATGTGGAAAAAATTGCACTGAGCGCCTATCAAAACATGCCAAATGGTTATCAAAATGAGTCTGCTAATGCATCAGTCGGCCACCATAAAGGACACCATCGCCGAACGTCAAAATCGAAGGGTTTAACAACGAACTCTTCTCCTTCACATTCTGCCATATCGTACGAAACACCGTCCATTTTGGCGGCATTAGCCAACGATGATCTTGACAGCAGCGGGCGAAGGAAATCGGAGGACACGGTTTCATGGAAAGCAGCCATATTTAAGGTCGGTTCCACCCCCCCCCCCCCCCCCTCCCCTCCCCTGTGCCAATCGTATGTCGTATGGGCTTGGCCCTGGCACATCCCTTGTACATGTATGATCGTTGTCGCAGGTCGGTGACGACGTGCGACAGGATGTGTTGGCACTCCAAATGATGCAGCTGATCAAGAACATTTGCAGCACCGCGAGTTTGGACATTCAGTTGTTCCCCTACCGCGTTGTTGCCACTAATCCCGGCTGTGGAGTGATTGAATGCGTGCCGGACTCAAAGTCTCGCGACCAACTCGGGCGTCAAACTGATTACGGTATCGTCTGATACTTTTTTACTTACGTTAATGCGGTTGATTATTTTTATAGGTTTGTTTGAATATTTTGTGACAAAATATGGGGAAGAAAACAGCAAAGGTTTCCAACAGGCCAGGCAAGTGATATTTCTTTAATGTTGACGAATCGGACTAAAATGACAATTTTAGACGAAATTTTGTTAGGAGTATGGCTGCATACAGCGTTTTCAGTTTTCTTCTGCAAATCAAAGACAGACATAATGGGAATATAATGCTCAACTCGGCTGGCTCAATTATTCACATCGGTTTGATTAATGATGCGATGCATTGGCATAATGTTGTCCTTTTTTTCTTTAGATTTTGGTTTCATGTTTGAGAGCAGTCCTGGTGGCAACTTGGGTTTTGAGCCGGACTTTAAACTGTCACAGGAAATGGTGGACATAATGGGCCACAAAATGGAGTCGGCGCCCTTTCGCGAATTTGCAGATAAATGCGTCCAAGTTTATTTGGCCACACGTCATTATTACAACGTAATCATTTGTTACATTACGCAAGCCCAGGGTTTTAAATTTTAAGTAATTAATACAATTAGAATTCTGTATTATTTTTTAAGGATTTTATTTCGCTCGTCTCTCTGATGTTGGACACCAAATTGTCTTGTTTCCGTGGCAAAACAATTCAACAGTTGCGTGGTCGATTTGCGCCTGAGGCGAATGAGCGAGAAGCAGCCAAATATATGATGAGCATCATCAACAATTGCTATACGAATGTGCGTTCGAAGATGTACGATCAGATCCAATATATTCAAAACGACATTCCTTACTGAACTTTGCATTGTAATTTGTATTACTTTCACTCACTTAATGAATTGTTGGGCCAATTTCACACATTCAGCTTAGGGACTTTCACTGTGATCTCAGACCATGCATATGTTTTACCGTTCACTGTGTATACGCCTAGTCATTTAATTTTGGCAATCCATCCACGATGATGAACTTGATCGGTATTGTTAATTGTATTCTTCTGTAACAAAATTTAGGTTATAAATTTTTTTTGCCATTTTTGTTACTTCTCATGGTCTATTCAATATGAAAATTTTATCAAGCTTACCTTCCCTGATAATATTAAGATGACCATAAAATATGATTGTAAATGATTGTTCTCTTCTAATTGTCCAAATTTTGGTAGGGTCCTTGGAAAATCCTGACCTCTTGATCCTGTTCACAAATTGTCCGATCATCAGGACGTTATTAATTCAATTTGGTTTTGTCCAGCAGTCAAAGTTTTTGACCTAACCTTGCCCCATTTTTTAATTGAAGCCGAAGGACCAGCAGTCTAGTGCGCGAGAAGAGTTACTTGCCACACGGAGGAGGATCGGTTTGGCCAGTTTACGCTCTGCTGCAACCAATGCAACAAGAACCCGACCGTCCGTCTTCTTCCGTGTCGCCAACTGATTTTGATCACTTCCACGGGAATTTAACGGTTGAGGAGTTTGTTGCGCTAATTGAGAATCAAGCTCACTCTCCTGTTGTGCTTGTAAGTTCAATTTATACTTGAATAAGCTTATGTTTCAATCTCAAAACACAGTTATCGACGGGTGTTCGTGGCCAATTGACCATATACAGTAGCAATCCTCAACAGCCTCAGCCTGGCTCTGAACTCCTCGTCGGTGATGCCATTGATCTTTGTGAATTTCGTGCCCGCAAACAAGCTATCGATTTAACTGTGGTCAGCTTGGCTGCGGGGCGACGCCGAATCCGCGCAAAAAAGGCAGATCGCCGTGACAACAAGATTTTTTTTTCTGTGAGCATTTTTTAACAAATTTTTGTTTCACAACAACGTTTTTATAGGCTAATTGCAAAGATGGGCGAGTTTATTATTTATCGGTGAGTATTGAAGAAAATTTATGTTTATGTTAACTAAATTTAGTGGTCCCGTGAAGAAATCTGATCAAATGAGTTATGTTGACAAATTATTATTTGTTAATTGAAAAAAATTATCAATTGTTTTTGAAAATAAATATGCTGAAGGGAAGTACTAAATTATCTGACTAGGAATATGGTTAAATACATGCTTTAAAAGATAAATTGGTGAGCGCTTGGGCCGGTCGCTGTGTGTATCCTCAAGTTTACCGTATTTAGATAGTCGCGAAATGTTGAATCAAAGTACAAATAAAACAAATGTTCACTGAAAACTGCCCATAAATTGCCAGACATGGTCGGCCCCTCATTTTTGTTCCCGATACGATGGCGGGATTTTGATGATCATTAAAAGTAATGTGCAATGCGAAAGTACATACGGATTTGTTATTTTATCCATTGGAATTTTCATTTGTGTGTTTCAATTGTTCGATGGCGTCATACTTTTTGAATCTGACAGCGGACGCGACGGCATTGAACCAACACAAGTCGAAGCCGTTCGGTGGACATTGTCCCATGCCTGCTGCTGCCGGAGAGGAAGGCGCCGTGTTCAGTGGCAGTGCTTGGGCTCCATGGCCCTCTGCGCACTATCGGGCAGACCATCAGCCACAGCGGCGGCAAAAGAAGACATTATTGTACCGGCGACAAAATCATCTTCTGATGCTGCCCGCCGAGGTGTGGCGGCGGGGGACAACGGACGGGGCGGGCAATGTCATCACTCACTCACTCATTCAATTTACTCACTCACTCTTATTACATATACTTTATTGAATGGACAAAATTATCGCATCTCTTTTACTCGAGTTGAGTTTTTGGTTGCCGTCTAAGCGAAGGGAACGAACAAAAAAGGGAAACGGAGGCGAGGAAATTCTTCCCAAATTTATTAATATATTCTTGCGATTTGGTGGGACCAATAAATTCACAAGTTAAACACCTTCAAACTGTATATGAAGGTGTGTGCACATCACATGCGATAAAAGATCACTTTTTTGCTTTTCTGAATTTATTTGGGGGCCGAGGGCAAATGGCCGAAAAGCGTTCAAAACGAAGGTGCTTCATTTCATGAATGTTTCTTCGATAAATGGCGCGTATCAGTGCCATTTTACGACTAGATAAAATACAATTGGCCTCGTTTTTATCGTTGATTTTTTTCAATTATTAGTTTGTTTGTTTTTTTGTTCTTCAATTTTTGCACCGTCCCTTCCCATTTGGTGTAACTTTGGCGACAAATAATGATGATGATGATGAACAGCAGTCATTGCCCTCCCCCCTTTTTACAGATGCAATATTACAAGGCATCGGACAGGCGCAAGATCCACCCGTTCTCCGTCCCCGCCCTCAAAGATCAGCGGGAACCATCGATCGGCGGGACGTCGGAAAACAATCGCTTCGTGGCAGGTGGGCGAGAGGGGAACGGCAGGCAAAATGTTCGCCTCCCTTCGTTTTCCCAGCGATGAGTTCTCGGCGAGCATCTTTATTTATTAATCCCCATCCGTTCACTTTTAAGCGCTCGGAATGCACCGAAAAACGATGCTGAGACAGTCAATGAGTGAACAGAATTTGACCAAATTGGCCCGCAACTCCATTTACCAACAGCAGCAGCAACAGCAGATCAATTTCTCTCCAGGGATTCCTAACGGCGGTAAATTAAAAAAGGGTTTATAATAAATAAAATCGGGTATTTATAAAATGAAAGTGACGGAATTCCTTCAAATCCCTGTGGTCCCCGCCCTCCCAAAAAATTTTCCACATTTTCTTGGTTCGTTTTTCATATTCAGTTATTTACATGTAATTCATGTAAACGTTGTCCCAAACATGAATAGTCAATCCAACATGTGACCGTCACGCAAAAGTCACTTAGGGAATGTAAAATAAATTTTTTTAGGGGAGAGGTAGAAGTAATAAAACACAACAAAAAAAGTGATCATAAAATGAGAGAGAGGTTTCGTTACACAAATTGCAATGCTCCCGCTGATTGGCTATTACAGCAAAATGGGCTATTGTCAGTGAAGCGCTTACAATTAATTTGTCCAACTGTTTCCCTCTTTGAAGAACTGAGCTCGGCCAACTCCAGTGCCACTGTGGGAGGCGGTGCCCACCACCAAAATGGCAAAGCATCGGTCCCCGTCGGCGTACAATGTTCGGCGCCACAAAATGGCGGGGGCAGCGGCATGCTGTCCAGCGTTTCTTCCTCCTCGACTATGGTTCCGCCATTCAATGCAAACGGAGGAGGAGACCCGGCACAGCAGCAGCAGCAGCGACATTTGTTCAAGGGAGGCGGAGGAGCAGCTGGCCGAGCAGTTCAGTCGCCGCAGCACTCTCTGAAGAATGGACGGCCGTCGCTGAACGGCGGCGGGGCGGCTCAATGCCCGCAGCAGCAGCAAGAAGGCTATCCGCACTCGCTGGTCCATCTCCATCGGCTGTGAGTCAACTTTTTCGGGGCTTCCTAATTATTCGGTTTGGAATCAATGAATGAATGACTCGCTTAGGAGCAACCGACCACTTGTATTTCCAACCAAAGACCAATAAACCGATCGCATATACACTCAGTCTGAGCCACCGGAAACTTATTGAAAATTTAGTTGAAACAGTTAGGTACATACTAGTAATAGTACATAGTATGGTTATCCAAAAAAGGCAAATAAATGTTCTTTTTTTTTTGGTGAGATTCCCGTTTCTGAATGCACAAAGTCCAAGGACGAATAAGAACCCCGCTGTAAACCATTTTCTATAGATAGGCCGACCTCCCTCGCCCCCCGTTGATGAGAGTGATCGGTGATCGACGTCCGTTTTTCTCACTTCTCGAAACACTCTTCCTTCGCCCGTTCCCCCACATTCGTCCCCTTTCTTCCCCTCTCTTTCTTCTGTCGCTCATCCTTTTTCCCTTCCCTTTATTTTTTATCGATTGTTCGTCTCTCATCCAAAAGAACGTTTCATTTATTCATAGTCACAGCTTCAACAAAAGAACGCATCTTTTCTTTTACAGTTGCATAGGTAAAGCCTTTCGGTGTTTCTATCCGAAAATTGTTAAATTAAGCAAATAATTAATTATATGCTTTTCCTTTCTGCCGCGAGTCATTGAAAAGGAAAAGTCCTCCCTGCCAAGTCATCCACCCGATATCAAAAGCAAAAAATCATTTTTGGTTTTGCTGTCCATTAAATTTGCTTTGAGACCCAAAAATTTAATTTTAGTGGCCTAAAAAATCTCGAATTACCAAGACACCAAAACATGAGACAGTCCGACCCTCGTGACCAAGACTCTGTACAACCTCACAATTAATCTCTCTTTCTTTGCTTTGTGTTTCCAATTTTACCTTTTCAGGTTTTTTCTTGTTTTAAATTTATATATTGTTCAGAGGACCCTCCGTCCCCCTTCTCATGTCACTCACTCACTGAACACTGACTGTTTTATGCCATGATAATGCGTCGTCGTATTTATTTGTTTTTCGCAATGAGTTAATTATCGGACTTTGCGATCAGTCGGAGGAATTCCATCCATCCGCGCTCCCCTCGCATCCCCCGCCCATTCGCGGAACATCTCCCACCATTCCTTCCCCCTCCCTCCTCCCATCACATCGATTCATTCCTCCTCCAATCCGTCCATCGGCCATCCTTTGATCCCACTTTTTTGCTGTGCTTTTTGCTCACATCATCAATCGCCCGCCCCCAATGACCACCGCTAATCCGTCGACGCTCTCCGCCGCTTCTCTTCCGCCGCCGCCGTATTCCATTGCCATAGCGATGGAAGAAGACCACGAAGATCAACAGCAGCATCAACAGTACCATCAACAACAGCACTCATCATCCGACGACGACGACGCCACTCCGTTCTTCTTCACCCCAAATGCATCGCTTAATCGACTTGCCTCTTCGTCGTCTCGATCGAAATCGTCCTTACTGCTCCTGTCGTCCTCTTCCCCCCGTTACAAAACGGGGAGCAGGTCGCCAAATCATAACAGACACAAATCCTCCGTCAGTCCCGCCCGTTCGGTCAATGCCTTGCCCACTCTTTCGAGCACTCTTCTTTCGTCACCACCAAGCACAATGAAAGCGTTGTCAAGGCATAGTTCATCCGAATCGATGATGGCATCGACCCCTCTGAAGTTATTGCACCCGCACCATAAATTGAACATCGGTGGAAGCATCCCAAATGGAATGATGACCCACCAACAACAGCAGCACGCGGCGGTCCTCCACCATTCGATGACAAAACGGTCATATGCCGGCATTGGCGGTGGAGGTGCATTTTGCTCTTCTGCTGGCGGTGGAGGAATGGCCGACGTCAATCAGCAGCAACAGCATCAACAACAGTACCACCCGCTTCTCCTGCAGCAGCAGAACAGTGTCCGCTCGCCATTCTTTGCGGCAGCATTGAACAATAGCACCAATGAGTATCTGAACCAGCAGCAGTACCACCACCACAACCACTCCGTCGCCCAACAGCAAAGTGCCGCTAAATGTGGCGACTTCCATCCGCCGTCGTTCCCCGCAGCACAACAAAATCACCACTGTTATGGCACATCAAATTGCACTTCTTCATCGAGTTCCTCTCGTCTGAACGGCGGAAGAGAGCCTCCGCAGCAGAACAATAGCAGCAATAACAATAATAATTCCAATATTTCGACTTCTGCTGGCACTAATATCACATTTACGGTCGGCGAAAGTGCCAGAGAAAGTTTGGGCAGCGGAAGCGTTGCGGGGGACAGTGTCACTTTGGTGGGCAGCGGTGGCTGCAGCTCAGTTCCGCCGATGGCTGTCAAAGCGCGTCTAAAACCCCGGGGAGGGTTTTCCCCCCAGCAACTTGAGCCCCTACAAAAGTGGACTTTTCAAATGTTGTTTTTTTGCGTTTTAAATCATTTCTATTTTACAGACACCGCGGCGAACTTTCCATACATGAAAAGTACCGGTACGATCTCAGCCGTGCCCAGCTGAAGGCTTCGTCAAGAACATCCGCACTGCTTGCCGGCTTCGCGATGGTCGTCTTTTTAAGTAGCCTTTCTGGCACAAATAATGACAGGGGAATAACTGGGATCCGCGACGCGGCATCACAAAACGACCCTTGCCAAATTTCTGGGCCATTTTTTATTTGTTAGCCCCAATTTCGGTATCATTCAAAAGAGCACTGTTTTTATAACCGATAGGTACGCAGAAGCTAAGGCATTTTAAACAACTCATAATGCTGGGTCACATTTGAATCATACCGAGAGTTTGTTGAAAATTTGGGTTGTCAATAAAAACCACTCAACCCTTCCCTTTACCCATAATCTGCTCCCACTCTCCTCACCTTTGCCGGATGGGCTTCTTCTTTTTCTATGAAATATTTTAGTGTATCTGTTTTATATCCCTCTCTACCCTTCTCAGGTTGCACTTGTCGAACTTCAATATCTTGAAACAACGCCAAAACCGTTGCTGATCATGCTGGGCGTGGTCACCACTCTGTTGGTCTCCGTCCATTTGCTCGCCCTGATGATGTCCACCTGTCTGTTGCCGTACATCGGTCGGTGTGCCCTTCTTTCGGCATTAATTGGCACGCCCCTTCCTTTAATTTCAGAGGCCAACGGATGCACTCAAGATTCTCCGCACATTAAACTGCGCTTTTACATTGAACTTTCCTGGCTGTTCTCCACCTGCATTGGCCTTTTGCTCTTTTTGCTGGAAATTGGTGTCATTTTTTTTGTCAAATTCAACGCAATTGGATACAATTTCGCCGCTTATATAACGACAGGAATGCTGGGTGGGTAAATCAATTAAGCGTAAATCAAATAACGGGGGAATGGCTTGGGGGGAGGTCGGATGGGAAAATGAGTTAAAATGCCGGGGTGGATTATCGTAATAATTATTTTATGTGAATGGAATAAGCAACTAAAGGCTTGGAGGGCAAGCAGCAACTTTGTGTACTTGTTAACTGTTTATCATTTCAGTTCCGGTCGTTATTGTGTTCATTATCATCTCCTATCTGATACATCGAAATCGGTATCCAAAAATTCAAATACAATATTATTATTAAAATATTGTTATTTTTTACGAATCATTTAAATATTGGGCTCCTTTTTACCTAAATAATTGCCACATTTTTGCGTTCAGTTTCACACATTCCATTGAGCGAGTGAACGACAAAGTGTCCGATCTGCAGAAATATCTGTACGAGACCGAGCTGAACTCGGCCGTGCCGCAGAAGAGCAGTTCTGTGCACCGAAATATGCCAAATGTCGGCGCCGCCCTTCAGGGCGTAACGGTGATCAGAAATGTGAGGGACTGAGCAGAGAGAGAGAGAGATCGCGATCAGTGGCATTTGTTCGCCTGTCCACATTAGACCAAATATTAAGCAATCAATCGCAAAACGGATTTCGGACAATCCAACACTGTCGTCGAATTGTCCGCAGTTACAACACACACATTCTGTTTCCCCCATTCGTCCATTTTCTTCCCCCGTTTGTCTGTTTATTTTTTCTATTCGGGTGCGTCTTTTGCCTTTCTTTTTGCTGACCTATCGAATTCATGTTCACTTATTTTTTTTTATTAAATAAAACATTTTCAAATTTGTTATTTTGATCACCTCATTTTTCTTATTTTGGATATATCCGCTAAGTTTGGCCAATGTCCCGCGATCCGTTCATCCAAAATCCCCTTTGAAAAAATAAATGCCTTTTATGTTGCCTCCCCCATCCTTTCATTCGGCGCAAATGCGTCCAGAAATGAGTTTTTGTGTCGCGTTGGGTTTCCATGGTAATTTTGGTGGGTCGTCTTCGTGATGATGATATGCGAAGTTTTTGAGAATGGATTTACGCGCAGCGATTTGGTGTTTGATTCGTTTGTTAATGCGCCCAATTAGTTAATGGAAATGAAATTGGATAATCCAATTGTGGGAGGGGACTAAAGGGCCATGGCAAGCTTCTGTCCGCAAATTGAGGACGCTTCTTCGATCCGGTACCGATTCACTCATTCATCTGCTCTCCCCAATCCCTCACTTCCCCCCCCCCCCAACAGATTCCTTCCATTCACTCCATATTCATCCGATCCCTAAATTCCCAACCCCATATCCGATCCTTACATTCCCTCCGTATCCATTCGATCCTTACATTCCCATCCCCCGTATCCGATTCATTACAATCCCACCCCCATATCCCATCCATTACATTCCCATCCCCCGCATCCGATCCATTACATTCCCTCCGTATCCATTCGATCCTTAAATTCCCATCCCCCGTATATTCGATCCATACATTCCCATCCCCCATATATCCGATCCCTAAATTCCCAACCCCGTATCCGATCCATACATTCCCATCCCCTATATCCGATCTTACATTCCCATCCTCCATATCCGATCCTTACATTTCCATCCCCCAATCCGATCCATACATTCCCATCCCCAGTATCCGATCCATTACATTCCCACCCCCAAGCATCCATCCCACCTCGCTCCTCTCCTCTCCCACTTACCTCCCACCCACCCACCACCCACTCTCGTATCATTCGTTACGTTCCATTATCGGCCTAACGCCCCCGGCGCCGACCTTCCCCCTCATTTCTTTCAATTAGCGCACACTTTTAATGATGAACAAAATGTCTTCTTCCGCTGGCCCAACTGTGTGCCCAGTCAATAACTCTAATTGTGCAGTTGTAAATGTAAGCCCAACAAACAATCAATCCCTTCCAAAGGAAGAAGCAGCAAAAGGCGGCGGATTGATACAAATATAATTGGGGGGAAAAAAACAAAAAGAATTGACCACGCGCCAACCGTCGGATAATTACCTAATGTTAGTCTTTGGCTGAATGCGAAAAAGTGCCACGGAAGCGCAAGCGGACGCAGTCGGCGGAGAAGCGGGCGAAGAGCGGCCAAAGGATGCGCAAAAGGGCGGCGACTATCGGAGACGGCGGAGAGTGCGCGAGTCCGCACAAGCGATCAATGCTGACCAAGATCAGTCGGATACATTTGCTGCCACCACTTCGTCTACAATGTCAAGACGGACACCTGCAGCCGAACCGGCACGATAATTATTAATTCACAAATGAATTAATTGTTTTCCTTGAGGTTTTTCCTATTGAAAATACCCATCCCCTCTCCCCCGGCAGATTTCTCATCCGACGCCCCATCGGCAGCGCCTTTTCTCCGCGCGGATATTCTCCGCTACGGCACATCGCTCTCCGCTGGCAGCTGATAATCTGTCCTCCCCCTCCTCCTCCTCCACATCCTCTGCCGACAAACAATGCCCTCCAGCCTCTGGTTTACGGCATTTCTATCCGGGGCACAAAAGCCGCAAGAAATACGCGGAGCGCACAAGTGCCAATAATGGAGGGGACGAGACGGAAGTGAGTTTGTGTGTTTGTTTTTATAATGCCATTTTGGATTGGGCCATTCATTGTGAAACGAAAAGTGATCGGAAGATAAACTTGGAACAAAATGAGCGCAATTCAGCGGATTCAAAGGGCACGCCGAAGACAAATGGACAGCACAAAAGAACAGAAGAGTACACCGAGCAGCAAAAACAACATAAAGGAACAACAACAACAATGCAGTGACATTGAAGACATTGAACTGGGCGAATTTGTGGCTGGGACAATTGGAGACGGACAAAAGGCAGAAAATGGCATGGACAGCTCGACAAAGACGACGACGGCACTTTCGCTGCAGCGGCCGACAAAGCAAAGTTTGTCACCAAAGTTGGTTAGCCGAAGTTTCCGCAGGAGACAAAGGCCGACGATTGAGCCGTTGCCGAGGCGGGGATTGGCAGAGGTGGAGGAGCACAGCAAACGACGGACGGGTTTCAGACTGGCCGAATTGGAGGGCGGATTGGACACGGACGACGGGGAGGAGGAAGAGGAGGAGGAAGACGATCGACGGACATTCAGTCCACGCCTGGACATCGATTTGACCCCTCAAATTGAAGTTTGAATTCTGTGAAAGCATTGCTTAATTCTCGGCTTAATGATCAGTTGGGCGGTCGGGAACCATGTCGGCGGACAAGCAGTGCACGCAGTTCAACTGCACTTTCGCCCAAAGCTTTTCCGCCCGATCGACGGAAAAGTGGCGGTGGTGTTTTGAATGGTTCTGTTAGCATCGGAGTGCCGGTGCCGGCACCACCACAAATCACAGTGACAAGCCCTCAAGACTCGGCGCCATTGGGCACAATTGTAGTTGAACAACACGCAGACGACATTGGAATTGAGCAACATGAGCAGCAACCGCAACAGCAAAGAAGCGGCATAAACCCGTCATTGATGAAGGGCATTTCCAAGGTGTTCACCATTATTCGTTGGATCATCGAACTTTGATCACTTTGTTTGTTCAATTTAGTCCATTTGGCGCTTTCGAGGCCGAAATCGTATCAATGACGCGGTGGCCCAAGAGCAGGCCAATTTCATGTCGCGCTTCGGCATGAGCGGCGCGACTGGCATTCAAATGGAGAACAATGGCGGCACGGATGGTCAACGACAGACCAAAACGGCTACAAAACGATGGGACAATTTTGTGTTCGATGCCAATGAGAATTATTTCTACCAATGGAATGCTTTGGTGTCCACCGCTTATGTGTACAATTTACTGGTCAGTCTGATCAAATGATTCTTTAAAATTGAAATACGGCTCCTTAAAATAATGAATTTTGTTAATTTTCAATTAGCAATTTGCCTTTCTTTGCATTCTTTCCCTTTAACAGGTGGTCATTGCTCGAAGCGTTTTTGACGATTTGGGTTCCGGCCGATTATTGTTTTTATTGTGGCTTACGCTAGATGTTTGTATGGACTCCGTGTACCTTGTGGACATGTTTGTACGGTCGAGAACTGGTCAGTTAAGTCTAATCAAAAATAATACCATACCACCTCAATACATTTGGCGATTTCTTACTGTATTAAAAACAAATCCCCCGGAGGGAAATTCTTTAAGAAAAGATGCTAACATAATCGGATGCTTAAAACTTGGTCGCTCAGGCTACTTGGAGCAAGGCTTGTTGGTGCGCGATGCGCGCAAAATCCGTTCGCTTTATGTGCACGGCCGCCAATTTGTGGTGGACAGCGTCTCACTTTTGCCGTTGGACTTTTTGGTGGCCTTTTTATGGCGTCCTAAGCCCATTCTGCGCCTTAACCGTCTGCTACGACGTGAGCGCATTCAGCGTTTCATGGAACAGACAGAGACGCGGACGGCAATGCCCAACGCGTTCAGAGTGGGCGTTGTGGTGTGGTACATTGCGGTGATCATCCATTGGAACGCATGGCGAGTAGTCCGACAATGGGGCAGGCGGACGGGCGGGCACCCAAACGAATAAATAATATGGGAGGAATGGGGACGGAGGTGGAGGAAGGGGGCAAAAGGTGGATAGGGTATGGAGGGAGCGGGAGAGGAGAACAGAGTGGGAGAGGAGAGTGGAAATGGGAAAGAGGAAGTGGAAAAGGAAGTAGAGAGGTGGGAGAGGAGAGACTAGAAATAAAAAAGAGGAAGTGGAAGAGGAGGAGAGAGGTGGGAGAGGAGAGGGAGGAGAGACTGGAAATGGGAAAGAGGAAGTGGAAGAAGAGGAGAGAGGTGGGAGAGGAGAGAGGGTGGGAGAGTGGAAAGGGGATAAAGGAAGTGGAAGAGGAAGTAGAGAGGTGGGAGAGGAGAGACTGGAAATAAAAAAGAGGAAGTGGAAGAAGATGAGAGAGGTGGGAGAGGAGAGGGAGGAGAGACTGGAAATGGGAAAGGAGGAGAAGAGGGGTGGGAGAGGAGAGAGGGTGGAAAGGTAGGTGGTAAAAGGCGCGGAGGGGGAAGGGATGCGGGAGGAGGTCTGACTTGGCACTAATTCATTCGTTCAGCTTTTACTTCATGATATCCGAGAATATCGGTTTGGGCTCCGATCCGTGGGTGTACGGAAAAAGCAATAAGCAAAGTTTGCCGGATGGCATCAATGACACTTTGACCCGACGGTACATCTACAGGTGGAGAAGAGAACCAATATAAGGGCCAATGATTGGCTAATCCAACAAAATCCGTTTAGCTTCTACTGGTCCACTTTGATCCTCACAACAATCGGTACGGCACTGCCAAAGGTCTGTCGCCTTCAATCTGATCTCTGTCCATTGTTCCAAAGGCGAAGTGCCCGGCCCCCAACAAAATGTCGAATTTGCCTTCGTCACCATCGATTTAATGTGCGGCGTGCTGATCTTTGCCACCATTGTCGGAAATGTTGGCAGGTCGGTCGGTTGTCCTTTGATCTGGTCGATCGTCGTCCGAACTGATCACTCCAATCCCATTTAGCATGATCGCGAACATAAGTGCTGATCGGACCGAGTTTCAAAATCGCATCGACAGCATCAAGCAGTACATGGACTTGCGCGGGGTTGGCAAACAGGTACAACCGCCAAAGTGCAGTGATCAAAGACAATGATCAGTAAAATGATCAAAATCGTGCATTCATTGATTGATTCATTGGCCAACAATTGGCAGTTGGAAGTGCGCGTGATCAAATGGTTCGACTATTTGTGGGCCAACAAGCAGGGACTGACCGATGCGCAGGTGCTCAAAGTGTTGCCGGACAAACTGCAGGCCGAGATCGCCATGCACGTGCACTTTGAGACGTTGCGAAAAGTTCGCATTTTTCAGGTATAAAATGGGTGCCAATGAATGGGCCAATGGCCGATCCGGCATTTCCTTCCAAAAGTCAAATTCCAAATGTTGGCAAATTAAATATCGTAAGATAATTTGCCAAATTGTTTTTAGGATTGTGAGGCGGGGCTTCTCGCTGAGTTGGTGTTGAAGTTGCAATGGCAGGTGTTCTCCCCTGGCGATTACGTCTGCCGTAAGGGGGACATTGGACGCGAAATGTACATCGTCAAGCGGGGAATGCTGCAGGCATCCTTATATTAATTTATCGATCGATATATCATTGATTACATCGTTTATTGATTGATTTACGCACAGGTTGTTGCTGATGATGGCACAAAAGTGTTCGCCACTCTGTCAGAGGGCGCCGTCTTCGGGGAATTGAGTATTTTGAACATTGCTGGCAGCAAAAATGGGAATCGACGGTCAGCGAATGTGCGCTCTGTTGGCTACACGGATCTGTTTGTGTTGAACAAGAACGACCTTTGGATTGGTATTTTGCCCACGGTATTTTAAATGTACACAAATTAATTAAGCCTTGAGAGAATATCCGGAGGCACGCAAAATTATGATCAGCAAGGTTTGTTCACCTTCCCTAATCCACCTCTCTCTCCTCTGTCTCTCTCTTTCCTCTCTCTCTCTCTCTCCTCTCTCTCTCTCTCTTTCCTCTCGCTTTTTCTCTCCCTCATCATTTAAAAGTGTCATCGTATTCCTCTAATAAAAGGCTCCCTCCAATTGACACCCCCTCCCCCCCTCGGGAGGGTCTTGAAAAATAGAATCCCAGGGCGTCTATTTGAGGAAATTGAGGTTGTAATCGATTTTTTAAAGGGCCGCGAATTGTTGCGCAAGGACAATTTGCTTGATGAAAATGCGCCGGAAGAACAGAAAACGGCGGAGGAACAGATCGACGAGCTGCAGGGGTCGGTGCACGTTTTGCAGACGCGAATCGCGCGACTTGTCGCAGAACACACAAACACTGAGACAAAAGTGAGGGAACGCGTTGCACACCTGGAGGGGTTGCTGAACAAATACCAGAGACTGTTGGAGGAAGAGGAGGGGGAAGAGAATGGAGGGGATAGGCATGACGAGGAATGACGACAACGGGCAAAACGCAATGAATGAATGAATTTGGATGGACCACCGACCAACGGTCGTGACGGAGGACGGATTGGCATTAAACGGATTGGCATTTCCGAATTTGGACGGATCCCAAAATGAATGAGTGACACCAATGGCATCATAGCTCAATTCACCATTTTTGCAATCATTTATTCTTTGAACATAAAGCATATTGTGTGTATTTAGTGTTATCGCTTTTTTTGTCCCCCGCAATTTGTCGGGAGAAGCCAAATCCCCTCATCCGAGGGATTGACGGACGGACTGTTCATGAAAGGCTTCTTTCGCCTCCTCCCCCGAGGCATTTTCGTTTCGCCATTTCCCAATCCCTCGCGAAAAGTTCGCCGCTTTGGTGTGGATTTGCTTAATTATTCCATTCTGGATCGATCTCGGCAACGGCGCCCTCCTCGGCGTTCCCTTTTCCGTCATCATTCGCGCCCTAACATTGTGCCCTCCTCTGCCACTTTGTCCTCTCATCCCCCAAATTTGTCGTCCCACGTTCCTCCTCATCTCCAACTTCCACATCATCATCCCCGAGGGCGTTCAACAGCTTTGATTCCGCCTCGTCAGGCTCAAAGGGGTCGAATTATAATGGGCGACGGAGTGTTGGAGGGCGGCTCAGTGTTCAACCACCTGCTCATCCAAATTCATCCCTTCAGGCAATAATGGAGAAGGCTTAAGTGTTTAGCTCGGGATTTAAACTTTTATTCTTTCATTAGTAGGCAGTCCCATATATCGGCTATCGGCCAGCGTAGGCCCGTCGTAATCTCAGTCAGCCCGGGATTAAAGTCCGGTCCCGATTTTTGTCCGAATTCAGAAAGGTACATATCCTGAGCAAATTTAAAAAAACGAATCGAACCCGGGAAATAAATGAATCAAAGCAGCTGATGATCACATGAATGCCATAAAGTAATGATTTATTTGATTTAGGAAGCACATTTGGTCGTTGTGTGCGTTGTGTCTTTTGCTGTCTCTGCTGATCATCCTGAACAGTGTGCTGATCATCGCCATTCAAGGCTCCTCCTCTCCCTATCGACTTGGGTCAGTCAGTTCAGTCCCATCTCTAATAACCCCCCCCCCCTCATTTTAGCGATCCAACCTTTGTGATCTTTTCGGAGGTACTTGCTTGGTTGCTCATTGTAGCCTCCGTGCTTGGAGTCAAATTGGTAAGCTTATAATAAGCAAACAAAGGTGTGTAGCGGTTATTTTCATTTAAATAAGCTGTTTCTGATCACTTTTCCGAGACCCGGACTCAGTCCCCCATGTTTCGAATCACTGAAATATTATTGCTTAATGTTAAAATTAAATTCAAATTCAGCTTATAATAAGC
>JAKKIK010000224.1:0-39988 GCA_024500135.1 Heterodera carotae
AAAAGGTCGTTCGGGTGAGAAATTTTCAAAAGTACACCCCTAAGAATTGACTTTTTGGTTCGGTACCCCCCCCCAGACCCAAATCCTGGATACGTCCCTGACTGAAAGATGCTGCGTACCGGTTAAACGCAACCAGGGATAAAATAACATTTTTTTAATTCTTTCAGAATTTCTATTTGTTAAGATGAAAAATAAACACATAGCCTACGATTAGAACGTATCCAGGATTTGATTCTGGAGGGGGTACTTTGATTTAGAAGGGGCAACTGGCTGATGTGCCTTATTATTTTTGGAAGGACTTGGGAGTAATTTGACATTTAATGAACTTTGTTAAGAAACTGTTCGAAATTTTCCACTTTTGTTTCGGGGGGGGGGCTATGGCCCAACCCTGGAGTGCCACTTTGTCCCTCCCCCTTGGATACGTACCTGGCTAAATGGTTAAGTTTAATCGGTTCGCAAACCCCAAAAAATAAACTGTACAGTGTTTTATGGTCAATGAAAAGCTTTGCAAGAAGACACAAATTCCGACAGAAAACCCGAGCGAGATTGCCGTCAACCTCAAACACAGACAGCGGACCATCTCGGTAGATTTCAATGCCAGGGGGAAAAATTCGCTTGCATTTCTTGGAATGCGATTCGGGCACCGAAACATACAAAAGACATGAATCGCAAATGTGCAGAACCTAAAGTGGAATGAAATGAACAAATTGAAGGAAGGCAAATTAATTAGTGAAATGAATAAAATATTGACTTAAATTAATAGCAAGGCGAAAGGGTAAATCAGAAAATTAAAGTACATATATATTTATGATAAAAATCACTTCCCTTTTGATTTAAATAGTTCCTGTTCTCACCGGAAGACACGAATATTCTTGCGGGTACGGAGATGAGTACCAAGTGTCAATTTCATAACAGTGAATTCGGATCTTCGGAGGGAATGGTCTCTGCTCATTGTTCTTCAGTGCATTGTTCGCACTGTCAAGGTCCTAAACAAATTCGAAAATTAAGGATCGTAAATATGTATATGTGTGTACTTTTTGTATTGTTTTACGCGCAGCCTCAAAAAGATTGCGGTCCTCTTCATCAATGTCAGCAGAAAAAACGATGTTTTTATTTTCGGTGATTTGAGTTGATGGTGCTTTTTTCAGTGGTTGAAAATAATTTTTTCTAAATTTATTAATTTTCTTATTTTCTAAAATTAAACAAACATTGAAGTTTTGAGTGATATCGGTGCTTTGTTTGACTTTAGCGTCGAAGAGACCGGCTGAGACATTTTCAAGCGCAGTTGGCTTTTTCCGCATTTACCTGCTTATTGTTAACATTTAAATTTCCAAGGCGCCAATTATCAAAGGCAATAGTGCCATCTCACACCTTTGAAAGCCCTTCTGACGAGTTGCGTCGATTTTCTGACTGCCACATCTTCTCTTTTCTTTCTGTACTGTTCAGCCCGTTGTTGTAGTCTGACCGAGCGTTGCCGTTCGGATTTGTTTTGTTGAATTCGACTGGATTGTTTCGACCTTGACAAAGCTGTCTCGCAATGAGAGTCCGTTTTGTCTTCCTCTGTATGCCGATAATCGAGTCCATGTTCAGATAAACCATTCAAAGTAAACGCTTCTACATCATAAAAACACAAATTAATAAATAGTCATAACTTATGCCTCTCTTTTTGACTAAATTTCTAATTCACCTTCTCTGTTCAGATTGATCAATGAGTTGTCGCTTCCCCTTGAGAGTTGAAGATATTCGCCCTCTTTGTGCGTCCGTCGTTTGCTCGGATTTGGCGTGAAGTATGGCGAGAGGGCATCTTCGAGTCTATCCCTTCGATGTGGAGACATCTGCGAAATTGTGCTGTTCCCAGCTAAAATTAATTGTTTGCTTTCATACAAGAATATTTGCACACATTTTGAACTAGAAATAGAGTTGGTCCGATGTTTCCGGAATGCGACACTGCTTGGTTCAATCATAATTTCGAGAGGCTAAAAAAATCGAGGCTTGCATTGAAATTATATATTATGTAGGTAACCTGTTCTGTCGAAAGTCTGCTGGTAGCGACACGAGAACGCCTGACATCGCTCGGAGTGAAATATTGCGAGAGAGAGTCTTGGAGCCCTTTGAGTTCGCCTCGCGGCCTTGACGAGTCAACATGATCATCATCGACGTAACTAAAGAAAAAAAAATCCTTATCTTTTCAAATCTCAAATGAATTTTCACTTTTTTGTCTGGCTGCAGTTTCTCGAGTTGTGCCGATCAGCGGAACTGCATGAAGCTCTTCGATTGTTAATTTCAGATTGTTCGCTAGTTGATGGTGAGACAAATGGCATTGATAAGTGAAGGTGCCTCTCAATGTCAATATTCACTTTTCTGGGCATTCTTACTGTTCAGCAGATGAAATGAAAAGCTATAACGTGAAAGTGCAATAATTCAGTCATGCAAAATCCAAGTCCAATTTTGTCTGAGTTTATGTTTTAATAAAAGGACATTATATCCCATTTTCAAAATTTTCTATGCTTTAAAGGCTTTAAGCTAAAAAAGGAGTTTGGTCAACACTATTTTTTTTGGCTTTCTAACAGGATAAGACCATTGAAATTTTCCAAAAATTTCATGTCCTGGTGTATTTCTGGTTCTTATGCAGTTTAACCCCCATAAATTTTTTTTTCGACTTTTGGTTCGAATTCGGGTTAAGTGTTCGTATTGGGTCGGAATGGATTCCGGATTCGTGATCAGCTACCCTAAAAACCCTGGAAACACGTTTTTGTCATTAAAAACAAAAAAAAAATTTTGTGGGTTTAAACTGCATAAGAGCCGTATTTCTTTCGATCATTTTCCCCATTTTCTTTTAAAATGCATTTTCTTTTTGCTTCATTTCAAAGATTCTATCCATTCTTTAAGGCTTAAAACAAATAACAAAAAGGGAAAATGTCTCTAATTATGCCAGAAAAATTCCAACACATTCATCGTGTGATGAATACAAATATCGATGGCAATCGCAAAGTTCCATATGCCCTCACGGCGATCAAGGTGATTCAATAAATTTTTGAGAAAATTTAGTGATTTTAAGGGAGTTGGTCGTCGTTATGCGTTTCTCATTTGTCGCAAAGCCGACATTGACATTCACCAGCGTGCTGGAGAACTCTCCGAAGAGGAAATGGAAAAGCTGACGACTGTTATGCTAAATCCGCAACAGTACAAGATCCCAAACTGGTTCTTGAACCGGCAGAAGGATATCCGTGACGGCAAAAACCAACAGGTATTGGGTTGTTAAGTAAAAAAGAAGAATAGATGGATATTAATTAGTGTTCTTTGACTTTAGGTTTTGTCTACGAACTTGGAAAGCAAGTATCGTGAGGACTTCGAGCGTATGAAGAAAATTCGTTTGCATCGCGGTCTGCGCCATTATTGGGGTCTTCGAGTGCGTGGTCAACACACGAAGACAACCGGACGTAAGGGGCGCACTGTCGGAGTGTCAAAAAAGAAGGGAGGCTAAGGAATGTAATGAGAGAGGAGAATATGACAAGAACGAAATTGATCATTGTGGACTGTTATTTCTGTTGTGTTTCTATTATTTAGAAGGACGATTTAAAGTTGTTGTTGATTGTTCATTCACAAATCTCTAGGTCCCCTGCTATTTTCATGCAATAATTTATTTAAAATCCAAGTCCACATAATAAGTATTTTGACTTTAAAGAAATTGATTGCGAATATGTTTAACCCGGGCTTTTATGGCGCTCCTCCGCTCGCTTCCATCACTCCTGGCGTTGGGCCTTTGCGTGCACCACTACCATTGGGTGGCCCTGGATCGGCACACACACCACAACAGATGTACCAATTCAAACCGCCAACTTTTGACCCATACCTCTGCGATCAATTTTTTCCACGGACCAGCACTGAGGCAGAAGAAACTTCACAGACACAGGTTTTTAAGTTTATAATAATTATCAATCACGATGATGAGTGTATTAACCGTAATACTCCGCCACCCCACCACTCTTCTGTGATACAAATGACTAAACTAAATACTTGTATTATTTTGTCATCATTCGACCGTAAAACATCCTTTGTAATTAGTTTTTGCTGGCCAAACATAACGACATTTTGCCTTCCTCGATGGAGCAGTCGGCTATCTCGGCATTGGTTGGAAAAGTAAAACAGAATTTGGACAAAATTATTGTGGCGCCTGAAACGTTTAACTCTGTGGTCTGTTCCCACTTTTAAGCGCAATTTGGACAAATTCATTTAAGGGAATTGAGGAAGTTCGCGAGGTTGGATCTTATAAAAAAGGGACAATGTTGGCTAAACACAACGTTGCCGATTTGGTCATTGTACTGAAAACATTGCCTCTAATCGAAGCAGTCAACGCACTTGGACAAAAAATAGTGCTTGACCTGAAAGCGGAAAACCACACTGACAGTAAGAAATTTTCTATGGTCAATAACCTTATTGAATAACAAAATTTTAGTCTTTGGTTGTGTCATCCGGGAGTTTGGCTGTGAAATAGCCGGCACTCATGCTGTAGTGCGAGTGCTTATTACCATTTTGCCACAACTTGCGAATCAGTTGGACAAAGACTTGCACTGTGAGATTCAAACAAATTAATTCAATAATTGCAATGAAATATTCAAGTGCCTGAGAAAGAATTGCTTCGGAATATGAGTGCTCTTCGTCATGCCCGTTGGTTCGAGGAGAGCGCCTCGCATTCCGTCGTCAAAGCGCTCATTCGCTTGCTGAAGCACCTGAAGAAGAAACACGAAGGGCTGAAGCCGTTAAATGTGTGGTGCATCGAACTGCTGGTTCGTATTTTTTCGGCTTTTAAAATTCTTTCAATCGCCCTTGAAGGCCCACTACTGCGTAATGAATACGCCAACGCGCGCCCCGTTGCCGCTAGCACTCGCCTTTCGTCGCTTTTTCCAAGTTTTGGCCTCGGGCATTTTGCTTCCCAATTCGCCTGCTTTGGTTGACCCATGCGATGCGCCAGCCCGCATTCATTACAGTCTCACTCTGGAAGAAATGGTAAAGGATTGAACCAGGGACGTATCCAGGAGTTGGGTCTGGGGGTGCTTTGGGTCTGGGGGGGGGGGGAGGGAGGGCGGAATAATGACTTTTTGTTTCATTACATGTTTGTAAAGGAATTTCTCTGCGGGGGTACGTACCTCATCGGAGCAGGACGATTTCTAACCGCCGTTTTCTTGCCGACGATTTCTCTTTAGATACTAGTAAATTTAAAATTTGTAAAATCTTTATGAGGAATTCTACCATGAAATGGTACCATTGCCTTCATCTGAGTTCATAAAATCCCTTAGCAGTTGGGCGGAATTCTTCTGCTTAAGGGGGCTTGCCTTTGATTTCTTGAGTTTTTGCCTATTTTTCTTTCACGAGAAATTGTACCGGCGAGAAAAAGGGGTGCAACAGTAACTCGTGTATCCTTCTGGGTACATGTTTGGATTGTACATTTTCAATAATTTAACGAATGAATTTGCAGGACTCAATTTGCAGTACTGCACAGACTTTGCTTCGAATAATTCTTCACGGAGGAACCGAACAACTGTTCGCTGGGGAAGGAATTTCGAGTAATTTTTATAAAAGCAAATTTTACCAGTCATGAATAATAGCTTATGCAATTTCTTTCAGCTGTTTCCACCGAAATGAGCATTTGGGAGAATGTGATGATTACACCACTGGAAAAGGCTTATTCGGAAGTCGACATGCAGCCGTATTATGGGGAAGAACCGAAAAAGGGAGGCGATAGCACAAATGGTGGGGAAATGACCGTTGAACCTGCTGCTGTTCAGGCATAATTTCGCTGAGGCAGATGCGATTATTAAATTGGAATTCCTTTTTTTGTTTTTGTTTTTTTATTCTCTTTTGTATGCTGTCATAAATTGATTTGGGTCCGTTTATCTAGAAACTGAAATTCCAAATAAATTAACAGGGAATGTGGAAATTTAGAAACAAATTTAAACAGAATAATTTTATTTGCCTTTTTCAAAAACAACTTTTCCATTTTTGATCACATGAGAAATGATTGATTGATGTGCTGACATCCTGTAGATGAGATGTTCCCAATTTCGCTTGTTCAAAATCACCAAATCAGCCATTCGTCCAACCTGCGACCAATGTTAAATAAAATCCCCCTAACGAAAAAAAATAGAAAAATCTTAAAATAGCTCCAAATTTTGGATGCATTCTGAGCATACGGTTAAAGAATATAACTCACTCAAACGAGGAGGTTAAAATTACCGCAATTGCTCCATGGGTTCTTCCACGACCGAGGCTATGAGCCGCATGAAGAGTGGAGGCGACCAATGCCTCCGGCATCGACATTCGAAATTGGACACAGGCGAGATTCATCACTGTTGGCATCGCGTAACAGAATGCATTGGGATTAAAGTCGGAGCCTAGTGCTACGCAGACGCCGGCATCGATCATTTGCCTGACGGGCGGTGGCCGAAGACGAAGAACATAGGCTGTCGTTGGCAACAAAACCTTGGGTTTAGAAACAGATGAATTTGCTTGCTTGGGTCATTTTCATTGATCATTCAAACGCAAATTACCGCCACTGTGCCAGAGCGACTTAGGGCACTGATGCCTTTAGGGCTGCATTCCTCGAGATGACTGACTGCCTTAGCCTTAATTGAATTTTGAGAATATAATTTGGGTATCTTGACCTACAAATTTGATTTGGTTTCATTCGCTGCCAATTAATGCCCATATATAAATTCGTCACGAAATTTTGGGTGCTCACTTACAATTAGCTTATTCCTTATTCTTTGTTAAATTTAGTTGTGATGATAATGACGCTGATTGTTCCCAACATCCATTCATCAAATAAACTTGCTTTCTTCTTCATTTTCCGGATTTTCCGAGCTATCTCCTTCCCACATTTTTCTCATTGGATCCATCCATCCCTTGGGGGGATCCAACCCCCGCCTCCCCCCCCCCCATTTCCTTCTCCTCTTGACCTCTTGTTGTTCATCCAATCCCCCTATAACAACGCTTTCGCTTTTTCTTTCCCCATTTAGGGAATTTCTACTCACTGGATAATCCAAATCAAGGGCGTGCACAAATTGGCGATGCCGTGACGGCTCATTGAACCCCCCGAATATTGCCCCTCTCCTTTCCTTTTTCTTGTATTTCCTTTTAGCCGATGTCCGATGTGCTTAACTCTTTGTACATCTTGAGAATAATCAAAAAATAATTCCACGAAATTCGGCTAAATTTTCAGATTCTCGCAGAATGTCACTTTGTGTAATGCCGAGAAGGCGACTTTTGTTGTTTCTGTTGTTCTCACTGTTCCAAATTGGCGTTGCTCAGCGCCAAAGGGTGGACGGTGGTTCGAACAGTTACACACAATATCCCCAACAGCAACAGCATTATGTGCCAAATTACGCTGCTGCTCAATACGGTTCGGCGGCACAAGGACAGTACGGACAAGGAAACGGCGCCGGGTCAACAACAGCACAACAACAACAATATTCACAGCCACAACAACAGTATTACAGCTACAACAACAATAACAATGCTTATGGTGGTGGTGGTGGAACTGGGTTTGGAGGAGATTTATATTTTCATTTTTATGTTTTTGAAGTTTTCAGCGGCTACCAACAGCAACAGCCTCAATATGGCTCAACAGGCGGATCTTACTACTATTCGAATGGAAACTATCCACAGTCACAGTATTCTTCTTCTTCGGCACAATCGCCATCCTACGCCTACGGGCAACAAACTGTCGTTGTACCTTCGTCTCCGCAGGGCGCGGGCGGTCAGTATGGCACGCCTCAGCAGCAGCAGCCAATTCCAATTGTTCAAAGTGGAAGCCAACAAGGGCTGACTCAGCTCAGTGGAACAGGACAACAACAACAAATATCTTCTCATGGGTCTTCACAGGGTCAGCAGTACAACACAGGACAGGGGCAATATTCCACGGCACAACGACAACAAGGACAGTACGCTTCAACAGGGGGTCAAGGAGGACAATATGCTTCAACAGGGGGCCAAGGAGGACAATATGCTTCAACAGGGGGCCAAGGAGGACAGTACGCTTCAACAGGGGGTCAAGGAGGACAATATGCTTCAACTGGGGGTCAAGGGCAAGGAGGACAATATGCTTCAACTGGGGGACAAGGGCAAGGAGGGCAATTGCAGCAGTTCACAACAAGACAGGTCTCTGTGCATCTCATTGTGCCATTTTGCTAATTTGAATCCCTGCCCAAGGCATATTTCACCACTCCGACGCCGCTAAATTTGCCCTCGCATCCGCCCACATTGGCCACTTTGTTGCCGTCTCTGTTTCCGACTCCGCCCTCTCAGCCCATTTACGATGCCCAAGCCGCTGTTGCAGCTGCTCAGGAACCCTACGAGTGGAACTTTGATTTTGCTCAAGGAACCCCCGTCGTTTACTGTTCCTATGGGGCAAATCCAATTCCCGTCTACAATACACCGAAGAAGAAGTGTATACCGTACCATCCGTTGTGCGGACTGACTTTTACAGTACCACCAATATTAATTGATTCGGTTACCAAAAATTGTCAAATTTTAGTGCATTTTTGACGTGGACCCGCGGACCGGTCATATTTGGGGACAGTCAAAAGAGACAAAGCGGAAGAAGAAGTGAAGCAGCCATTCAATGATTTATTGACATGACTTACAGTTGTTTCATACTGTACGCCACTTAGAAATTTCCAATCACTCAACAAATGGATCAACTCTCATTATCGCATGTTGCATACTATTCGCATTATTTTACAGTTAAATGCGAACTAAATCTAATTTTTACGACGAAATTAATTATTTGATTTTTTTCCTTACCCCAATGTCTGCAGCCAATTCGGCACCGCCCAAAGGGAAAAGTTCGTCTGCATGAAAATTGGCGTGAAGTCCGATGGCTTTTGCGACTTCTAAAATGCGTCGCCTAAAGAATTTAAAAATATTTGTCAAAAATAAATGAAGAATTATGATCATTTTAATCCCTAAAAAAAATATTCTTTCGACTTACGTGCTGTCCAACTCGAACACGCCCTTTTCGCAGAATACGTCCACATTATCCGTGTTCTTCAATTCTCCCGATCGTTTCATCTTGTCAATTGCCGGGATCATTTCATGCACGATTAAATCCGTTTGCGAATGTTCACTCGCCCCGCGGGGAATTGCATGCGCTGCGCAAAAAGTAGCCGAAATTTCCAAGGGCGTAAGTGCAGCTGCTTGCTCTAAAACGCGCAACTGCTTCAATTCACTGTCCAACTCCAAGCCGTAGCCGCTCTTCGCCTCCAGCAAAGTTGTTCCCGAACAAATCATTTCTTGAGCAATCTTAACAAGCCCAAAAAATTCGACAATAATTTGTTAATTTATGCCCAAAATACCTCCAAAAAGGCGTCGAGCAACTGTTCTTTGGATGCCTCACGGGTCCTTTCAGTTGTGTAGTGAATTCCGCCTCCGGCTGCTTGTACCTTTCGGCAAGGGATTAATTTATTTAAAATGTATTGGCTATTTAATTAAAATTTAATTGGTTCCTCCAGCACAACTTCCATGTAAGTGGCACCAGCAAGTTTCATGGCGAATTCATGGACACGATCTCCGGCGAAAACCTGTGTGATAATTGTCATATATATTAAATGCCTGAAACCCAAAACCAACTAACCGGATGGGAATGGGCGTCCACCATGCCAGGCAACACACTTCCACCACCACAGTCCACCATCGACACCGCATTTCCCAATTCATTCAAGCCGAAATTTGATGAAATCTTTTAGAAACATATCAAGCAAATTTTTTTAAGCATTTTGGAAGTTGGACCTCTTCAAAGGTGCCAATTTGAACAATTTTTCCAGCGCTGCAAAGAATGGCTAATTCATGGCGATCGGACTCAATTATCTGCGAATTTTAGATTGAGTATTACGGTATAAGAATTGGCATTAGTAGTTATACTTTTATGTTTCCCATTTTATCCCCCAATAAACAACAAGTTCGATCATCGTCCACCACTTGAACAATCTGAAAACGAAAATCAGTGTAATTTCAATTTACATCAATAATTTGATTAAATATCACTTAACCTGATCAATGTTATGTAGAAAAAGCAGCTTTTTTGCCATATTGGGCTGAAAAAACAATAAATGATCACCAAATAAATGTTCAAATCAGTTAATGTGATTGAATAAAGGGCGTGAGAAAGAAAGAAAAATTAAAAATAATTGAATTATTAAGTGTAATATAATTATTAATTAATCTTATAAAGATTTAATAATTAATATTTTATTTGACCACAAAATTATGTATATTTTCTCCCTTTTTGTGCGTTCCGTTACATTGAGGGAATGTTTGTATGTAAAATAATTTCCATAGACTAAATTCTGTCAAAATTTCTTCAAATTCACATGCCGTTTATTAAAGAATGGACACTGACTTGGCTTCAATAAAACGTTGTATTGCGCATTTGATAAAGGAGGTTAATGGCTGGTTTCCATTTATACAAGTCACAAAAGCGTTTTTTTCAGTTTGACTTCCAAAAAAAGGAATTGAAGGGAGCACCGTTAAAAGAACTTGTCGCAATTGTCAGACCAAATGGGCCGATCATCGCGGAATTTGTGGACACACTTTTCGGACACTTTCGACGGGATGATTGTGACGTGCGGCTGGCAGCGCTGTCAATTGCCAATTATTTCTTCCAACGATCGCACAATTTCCGAGTGGAACTGATCAATTCAATTCAGGCATGTCCATGTTAATTCTCTTTATAAGGCATTGGCATTAACATTCTTTGAGACAATTAATTCGTTCGGGAATTCACTCTCTTTTCTGCCCTACCAAATGTCCATTTTGAGTTTGTTGCTTCTTTTAGTGTTGGGGAAATTCGTACTTGGCCAATCAATATATTGATTTGCCCATACATTTAGGACTTCCTCATTTATACGTTAGAGACCGACCCGCTTCGCTATCCGCTTCCCAAGCCATCGGAAGCCGCCAATTTGCTGAAGAAAGAGACCCTCGCGACTTTGCGTTGTTGGATCGACAAGTTCGGGCCAGGCTACGGGAAATTAGAAAAGCTACAAAGTTTTTTGAAGAGTTCGAAGAGCATCGATTGGCAGAATTCGCGGATCGAACTTTCGGTAGCGACCGACGGTTTGTGGCACTATGTGATTTCTCCATTTTTTTTAGATCGACCGAGAAAGAGAAAGTCGAGAGCAGTTTGAACGTGAAGTTAAAAGACGAAAAATTACCGAACATGTTTCAAAACTATTGGAGGAATCGCGCAACGAAATCACACGCCTTTTAGTGGAGTCGCAGAGCGTTGTTGAAATGATTTTTCCAAAATTTTGTCCGTTGGAAGGGGAGGAAGTGACCGTTGCAGCTTCATCTTCACAAAATATTCAAAAGGTTGCGAATTCACAGTTCTTTAAAAATAATGGTTCAGGAACAACTGCATGGTTTTGGCTTCTCAAATGCGGTGACATTGGCAATAAATCCATTGGAGTCGAACATTGAGCAAAACTGTGACAATGAGGCATTGTTCAACCAACTGGGTGATACCACAGCACAGTTGGAGATTTGGTGGTCCAAACTAGGCAAATGGCAAGTGTTGGATCAAAAAACATAATAAAGTGCCGCGGGAGAGGAAACGCATAACAAAGCAATAATCATCATTGGAGCTTTAGGCTTAAAAAATTGGCATCAGTCGGTGACTCGTCGGAAGTGATGCGAAAAATGATCGATGCTCGACGGAATTTGGGCGAAGACTTGCAGAAATGTCGCGAGCTAAGAGGCAGACGGAGAACGGAGTGTGCTGAATCGTCAGATGGGGAGGACAACGACGACGCGGACTTTGTCGATGTTGAGGAGAAAGAGGGTCGGATAGGACGGACAAAAAGTGAATAATTTTTGCTAAAAGATGCCATTTTAAGGGTACGAGGCCAACTTTTCCGTTGAGTACAATCAAAGTGTCGACAAACATTCGAATGTTGATGTAATTCTCAACGATCGTCCGGGGCCCAGTGGATGGAAAGCACCAAAAGAACGGAAAAACGACTCAACCGAAAGGAATGCCGAAAAGGGACGACGGCAAAGCGAAGAAACAAAATTGAAGGAACGCGTCCCAAAATTGGCGATGGGTCTCGACCTTAAATATTGGGGAGAGGAGCACATAAAACCGGCGGAGATTGTCCGAAATCGGTCGGAAGGCCAACACTTTTGGGCTTCAGTTGACGAGTGAGTTTCAAATGCTTTTTTTGGACAAGAATTATGCACATTGGCCTTAAATTTGCTCGTCCGCTAGTGATGCTGGAAATGTCCCCACCGAACATATGGAAGCGTACCGTTCGCGACAAATCACTTTCGTTGGCGAAATGCGTCCGATCAGAAAGCGCTGTCGCGCGCCTCTCCCCAGCGGAAAATTGTGCCCGCGAATGGAACGCGAGCAATGTGCACTGCACGGGCCTATCATCGACCGTGATGATATGGGATTCCCCCAAAAGGAGCAAAAGTAAGCCAATTTGAACAGGTTTGAGGCTAAAACCACGGGTGTGAGGAAAGCTAATTGCATTCCAAGTCAGAAAACTAAATTTAAAAAAATACTTAATTTTTAGGAACAAAGAGTCCGGGGAGGAACGCTGCGCAGAAGAAATGGAAGAACGACGAGAAGAAGAGGAAAACGACGCGTTGGAATTTCTGCGGGATGTGGAAGAAGCGACGGGGGTTAAGCTGACAGCGAGCAGCAGCGAAGGGAAGAAAGCGGCGAGAATGAGGAAAAAGAAGAAAACGACGAGCAAGAGGAAGAAAAAGGGAAAACGGAAGAAAAAGAAGACGGCGAGAGAGCGACCGCAACCGAAGAGCGTAAAGCAGCGGGAGAGATTGGTGGTGAGAAAGGAACCCAAACTCAGTAAATATGTAGAGGGTAAAAATATACTTATTCGTTTAGGTTTTTCTAACTAAAACGCCAATTTTCATGGATATTTTAAAGAAAACATGTATGCATAATTAGCCTGCAATAGCGTTATTTTTTTTAGTACGAAAGTGCACATTTTTTTTCGCAAGTAGCATTTTGGGTAAAATCGAAAATCTTAATTAAATTCTAATCCGTTTCTCCCTTCAAAGGCCAAACTTTTCGACAAACGGACATTGAAACGTGTGACTAAAACACTCGAACAAGTACAGAAAGCCCGTGCCCAACGGAAATTCTCCAGTCAATTCAATTATGCAATAGAAAGAAAATAAAGCAATTAAAAACCGACATGGACATTAATTACCCGTTTATTGAATTTGTAAATTGCTTGATTTGATATTTCTATTGTAAAATAAGATTAAAAATCTTCATCAGAGTCAAATTGTGCTCCGTTTGTGCCATCAGTCTCAAGAGCAGTTTTTTCCAATTGGATTAGTCTTGGCATCAGCCCGCTTTCCTTTTGTGTATAGGCCAAAAACTTTGTCTTTAAGCAATATGTATTTTGTATGAGGCTGTTATTTTAAATGAACCTGAAGGCTTGCGCTTTCCTCGGGGCTTACGCCCTGGGAGAATTGGCGCAGCACCAACTTGCAGATCTGATCAAGCCGAACTTGCAACTTTTCTAGTTGCAGAGTGTCTGTCGTGCCTCTTCCGCTGGCGTCGCCGATATCCACGTCAAGCAAACACGCGAGGAAGTCGAGCATAAGCGTGGAGGAGCGAACCTCTGACAAAAGTAACTACAGGGAATTTTGAATGTGTAACAATACCGCCTAAGGCCTTGTCCATCCCAAATTTAACCGCCGCCAAAGCGATTTGAGAAGGCGCATAAAGAAACATTGCATCACTCAGCAGGGAATTCTAAAAAGCAAAATTTATGCACCAACGGGTCGGCTTGGCCCTTTTTTTGGCGAAGTTTTTGTGACATTACTTTTTAGCGATTTGCTTATTGCTTGGCTTTGTCTCACTCATTCTACTGGCCTGCTGCTTCTGTGTATAGTTTCGGTTGCCTATCAAAAAAGTTTACCTCAAAAACTTAGCCAAATAGGCCGTGCAGCCAAATAGGCCGTGCCAAACCAAGGGCGACCTTTAAAAATTCGCTCGACATTGGTCTGATCGACTCCAAGTCAAATTCAATCTCCGACAATTGTCTTGCAATTTTTGCTTTCATCTCTATTAAATGACCTTCAAATGGGCGATAGGGAGCATGGACGGTCAAATTGTAATCCTGGCAAGGTGTTCCAACATTAAACTGGATCCGTTTGCCGAGTGGATTTTAACAAAAACCAATTTTATGCGAAATAAAATCACTTACAAGCTTCAGCATAATATCAGGCTCGAGCGTTAAGATTGTCTCCGTGTTATATTGTCTGGTTCCATTCCTTTAAAAAAGCATTTCCAATAAAAGTCTCAAAGTTACAAATAGAAATAAACAAATTTACTTTAAATTGTCAACGAAATTGTCAATTGAAACATTGAATTCGTCAACTTTAGCCGCCAGATAATAACAAGCCATCATCTGAAGTTTTTGGATCGAATTAGAGAACCCAATAGACCGATGGACGCCTAATGAGGAAATTATAAAACTGGCGAAAAAATCTTTTTTGTTCACTACTAAATTCGAGAAATGATTGAAGCAGTACCACATTTTTCGGATAATATTCCATCGCTGATTCGTGCAAATAAAATCTTTTAAAAAAGGTAAAAGCTATCCAGCGTACTGATGGCCACATCTCCGGCTTAAAATCATCGCCAAATCTAAAATAACGTAAAATTAATCATTGCTAGCTATGTATTGTAGTTTTCTGACCAAAAACTATGAGTATAAACGCAGTACTAGACTGGGGTCTTTCTGTTACAAGGGCGTATCCAGCGGGGAGTTTTTGGAGACGATAGATTTAAGACAATACCTAATTCCAGTTTCGCTTACGATCCTGCAGATAACCGCTTCCTCACGGGCGGATAAAAAATCATCATAGACAATGTCAGGACGCTCAGTCAAAACAGGCTTAAACCTGAATGAATGGTACAATAAAATTGTGGCAAACCAAAGGAAAATTTATTTTATTTTTGGGTGGGATGGACCTGTTTAAGTGTTTAGCATTAGCTGAAAAGCGTAATTGTTCCAGTTCATCGAGTGATTGGAAGGTCCAATTCTGCTTTTGTGTGCTCTCCGAATACATTTTTTAAGCTGAAAATAAAATTTAATAAAAAAATCCTAAGAATAATAATTATTAAATTTTATTAAGTTTGGGAGCGACCTGTTCCGAACCTTATTTTTTTGAAAATCGTCAACCAGTCCGGTTTTGTTAATTTTAACACTTTAAAAATATTTAAAATTATTTAAAAAATTCTTTTTTATTAATCGTTTCGATAATTTGCAGTTTTTGCAGCTTTTGCACTATGCTTTAATGCTTTGCGCGTCGTTCATTCTTCTTCTGTGTTTTGCTTTCAAGAATTAATTTAATTATTACCATTCTTTAAAATTGTAGGCTTTTATTTCTGTTCTGACAGAATTCGTTGTCAAACAAATTAAGCAGCAACAAAAGCAGCAATGGGATGTACGTTTATTTTGTCCCTTTTTTAATTTGACAATTTCTTTTTAGTCAAATTTCTCGAGTTCGTCAAACCCTTTTGTGGGTTCGTCCCCGAAGTTTCAAAGCCAGAACGAAAGATTCAATTCCGGGAAAAAATGTTGTGGACAGCGATTACGTTGTTTGTTTTCCTTGTTTGCTGCCAAATTCCACTTTTTGGTATTTTATTCTAACTTCTATTTTTCTCAATTAAACGACAAATTTGCCGTAATTTAAGGAATAATGTCTACGGACAGTGCTGATCCCCTCTATTGGCTTCGAGTGATTATGGCATCCAACAGAGGCACACTGATGGAGTTGGGCATTTCACCTATCGTCACTTCCGGACTTATAATGCAACTTCTCGCCGGCGCAAAAATTATCGAAGTGGGCGACACGCCAAAGGAAAGAGCGCTGTTTAATGGCGCGCAAAAGCGTATGTGATTTTTTTTTTCTCTTGCGTTTATCGTTGGTAGCTAATTGCAGTGTTCGGTATGGTCATCACCATCGGACAGGCAATTGTCTACGTAGCTTCCGGAATGTACGGAATTCCGCACGAAATTGGCGCCGGCATTTGTCTGCTAATTGTAATCCAACTCGTTGTAGCGGGTCTTATCGTTCTTTTGCTGGACGAATTGCTTCAGGTAGTGTCTGCCCATTTCTTTCTTTTACTGTCTTTAATTTCAGAAAGGGTACGGCCTTGGTTCGGGAATTTCGCTGTTCATCGCTACTAACATTTGCGAGACCATCGTTTGGAAGGCTTTCTCACCTGCAACAATGAACACGGGCCGCGGCACAGAGTTTGAGGGAGCGGTCATCGCACTTTTCCACCTGTTGGCCACCCGAAATGACAAAGTCCGCGCACTGCGCGAGGCTTTCTACCGTCAGAATCTGCCCAATTTGATGAATCTGCTTGCCACTGTTCTCGTTTTTGCAGTAGTCATTTACTTCCAGGTTAAAAGAAATACATTCAAAAATTAGGCGAATTATTTTTTTAAGTCACTTCGGAAATTTACGCTTTTAAGGGTTTCCGCGTCGATTTGCCAATTAAAAGTGCTCGATACCGCGGTCAGCACAGTTCCTACCCGATCAAACTATTCTACACCAGCAACATTCCCATCATCCTCCAGTCAGCCCTCGTCTCCAATCTCTACGTAATCTCACAAATGCTGGCGACCAAATTTGGCGGAAACATTTTGGTTAATCTGCTCGGGACATGGTCCGACTCATCCGGCACATATCGCAGCTTCCCTACCGGTCGGTAATTTAAATTTGAGTCATGTGAAACATTTGGGCTGATGCGGAACAATGCATTTTTGTTAGAAAAATTAACATTCTTGGGATGAATAGGAGCAGGGCCGTAACCAGGGGGGATGGGGGGAATTCCCCACCCCCGAAATGGAAAAAATTTGCCTTTCCCCAGCAAAAGGAAAGTTTTTTTCCTAATTCCCCCTCCCGAAACCAAAAATTTGCCCCCCCCCCCCCTCCCCCTTGAATTTTTTTTCTGGTTACGGGCTTGAATAGGACGGTCTCATTGCCTATTTGTCCTCCGGTTTAGTCTGTTGTCCGCCAGCGGCATTATGCTGTATATTAACCAAACGTTTCCTTCCCCAGGGGGTCTCTGCTATTACTTGTCCCCGCCGGAGACGCTCTCCAACATTTTGGAGGATCCCATCCACTGCCTCATCTACATCGTGTTCATGCTCGGCTCCTGCGCCTTCTTCTCGAAGACATGGATCGACGTCAGCGGCTCCAGTGCCAAAGACGTGGCCAAACAACTGAAGGAACAGCAGATGATCATGCGGGGACATCGCGAGAAGTCGATGATCCACGAGCTCAACCGGTACATTCCGACAGCGGCGGCGTTTGGCGGACTTTGCATCGGCGCTTTGTCCGTAACGGCCGACTTTTTGGGTAAGAAATCTCGCTTGCCGTTCTTCACTTTATCTTACTGTAATAAAATTATTACAGGCGCAATTGGCAGTGGGACGGGCATTCTGTTGGCTGTCACTATTATTTACCAAGTAACTTTCAACAAATTTCTCATTTTCATATAAAAGCGCTTTTTTTCTTTTTCAGTACTTCGAAATATTCGTGAAGGAACAGCAAGAAATGGGCGGAGTTGCCGGACTCTTTTTCTGAACCATTTTTCTGTTGCACAGAATTTATACTTGCACCATAAACGGCGACACATTCATTTCCCAACCAAAGAAATGCTGCACATTTTGTTGAGTTTCGTTTCTCCGAAGACTGCATATAAATTCTCTTCTGTATTCATTTAAACAAATTTGGGAAAGTTCCGTTGGGAATGGTCTGACGGATACACTCAATCCCTCAAAGGGCGCTCTGTCCCCCGGGGGGAGAGGGGGGTAATGCCTGAGGAAGTGGCCAACCAATGCCGAGGCCTATTGATTGTATTTTTGCTCCATCCGCCACCCCCAATTCCGCCTGTCTTCCAAAATGGACATTTCGTTCTTCGATTTCCCTCATCGTCTCTTTCTTGGCAATTCGTCCCCTCGCCCATTTTTGTCCGTCCATCTGCTTGTGTGTGATGGATGGATGGCAGAAAGAAAGAAAGAAAGAAATGATGCTGCTAGGTAACTGCTTATTCCCCTGGGGGAGTGTATGACCGTCCAATGGTCCGTCGAGAAATGTGAAGCGATGGGCCTGCCTATCTTTAGCCTGCCACCGCTTCCCCGCAGGGATTTTTGTTTTTGTAGTCCAACGAATGAATGAATTCACCGCAAATTCTTTGATTTAACATCTAAAATTAAAACAAAATATTGGAAACATTGAATTTAAAAACTCAAATCCCTTTTGAATCCAATCCAATTTTTATTCATTCTTTTGGCCGTTCCTTTCGCCCTGTCTTCGTCCGTGTTCGTCGTCCTCTGCCTACTGTTGGCCTTTTTCATTTTGTTCAGTGCCATCAAAATTTGGTTGCCTTCAGCACAAATGCCAAACGGTTAGTGGCGCTGATCCGCTTATTCATTCATTGCTTTGGTTCTGATCAATCAATTCATTAAAGCCCTTTTTTGATTGCCATTTTCCCTTCGATTGCCTTCACAGAAAGCCTTCCGTGCGCCCCGAGTATGAAAGCAGTCAACACTTAATAAGTTGAGAAATGTGCCTTTAATGCGATGAATTATTTTCTGCGTAACTTTCCGCATCCGCTTGACGAATTGGCGACACTTATTGGAGATGGACACGGTGATGAACATCAAATGTTTCAAGCAGTTCAGCGCAAATGGGTGGATTTGTTGGAGAAGGGCAGCGAATGCCGATTTGGCCAATGGCGGCAATTAAATTGGGCAAAGGAAAATGACGAAAAAGAGGACAACGGTGAGAAAAAAAGGCCTGTCAAAAACTACACAGAATATTTGAAAATCTGCTTAATTCACTCCATTCTTTGTGGGTTCTGTCCGTCCGGCACAGTATTCATCCACCGTAACCGTCGCTTTCTTTTTGTACAGTATTCTCACAAAAAACGACTCAAAAAAGGCAAAGTCACCAGACGGAGGAGCATCAGAGGAAAGGAGTTCAGCAGCAACAGCAAAAGGACAACGAGTCTGATGCCGTTGGTGACGATGAACGGCGTCGACTTTTGTTGGGCACGGCATTGGACAGTTTGGAGGTGGTGGCAACGCCAACCGAATTCGGTGCCAATGCCATTGCGCAGGCCATTGTTTACAGGCAATTAATTTTTATAATTAAATCAATTATTACCAATCTGACAGACTCTGTGCTTCTCTTGGCGAGCATTCGAACTCACCGATTGATAAAAGGCATTGCTTAAATGTGGACAATGAATGGGCGACGGGCAGAAGAGACAGGGGCCGCCTCGTTCAGCAGCAGCCGCCCAAAGCAGCTTCTGCTGATTTGGTACTACCGTATTCTTTGAGGGGGGGGGGGCACTAAAAGAGTTACGGTGGGAATGCCCCAAAACTTAAGGTCAGCCTCGGTTTGGAGTCGCTGTTTTCCGTTCTTTTGGAGCTTAACCGACGAGAGCCCGATCTTTGTGCACGGAGTCTTCAGTCGTTGCTACAGCTTCTTCAAGTGCTCGAGGCGGGCACTTTGGCAAAGCAATCGCGCGAAATGTTGGCACGAATGTTTGAATTGTTGCGAGAGTTGCGCAGGGAAGGCAACACACAAGTATCTGTTGTGGCCAACGCATGCATGATGGTGAGACAGTTAGACAGAGCGGGGACACCGAGAGAGAGCGGGGACACCGAGAGAGAGCGGGGACACCGAGAGAGAGCGGGGACACCGAGAGAGAGCGGGGACACCGAGAGAGAGCGGAGACACCGAGAGAGAGCGGGGACACCGAGAGAGAGCGGGGACACCGAGAGAGAGCGGGGACACAGAGGGGGTAGGGAGCGAGAGAGAGAGAGCGGTAGCGAAGGGGTAGAAAATGACAGCGAGAGAGAGAGAGAACGATTGCGAGAGAGGGAGAGGAGGGGAAAGGATGGAGAGAGAGAACGTGGGACAGAAAGATAGGGAGGGGATGGGGGAGGGATGGAGAGAGAACGTGGGACAAAAAGATAGGGAGGAGAGGGGGAGGGATGGAGAGAGAGAACGTGGGACAGAAAGATAGGGAGGGGAGGGGGAGGGGGAGGAATGGAGAGAGAGAACGTGGGACAGAAAGATAGGGAGGGGAGGGGGAGGAATGGAGAGAGAGAACGTGGGACAGAAAGATAGGGAGGGGAGGGGAAGGGATGGAGAGAGAGAACGTGGGACAGAAAGATAGGGAGGGGAGGGGGAGGGATGGAGAGAGAGAACGTGGGACAGAAAGATAGGGAGGGGAAGGGGGAGGGATGTAGAGAAGCAGTATTTGGTGTGGCGCGACATTCGGCACAAATCGGCCTCGAGAATGGCACTATTAGGAGCAAACCAATGAGATGCTTTTTTCAGAGTTTAGCCATTGCTTCGGGACATCCCGAGTTTCTGTTCGCTACAATTTATGCGCTTCTCTGCGAAACCAAACGCTTTGTGCCGTTTAACCAAGTCAGCTGAATGCTTCTTGCTTTTGTGCATTTATTTGTTGAAACAAAATCAAAAACAATTACTCTTAAGATTACCAGCAGTGCAAATCCACTGCCCAAAAATGTCCAATCGATGGTACTTTCTGTCCAACGGCACATTCTTGGGATAAAGCCTGGCCAAAACGGTAAATGGATCAGCGAACCGTTGGAACAGCGGCCGTTGGTGTGCGAATTCGACGTCATTTTCACGGGAAGTGCACTGGTTGAAGGGCAAACTGACGGCATTCACCATGGATGTTTGGCATCTGACGGTATTTTTTGGGAGAAAAACAGTCAAACTATTTTTTGTCAAATAAATTGTGCCAAGGTGCCTTTGTCTACTTGCTAACGGTCTACGGCTTCTTCAAACTCGGCACCGGACTGTGCGAGACTCGTGCCGGGGAAGTGTTGGTGTGCAACGAGACGGTCAGGTTCAGCGACGGCTCCTCTCTGTACGTCTCCAACGGGTCGCTGTATTTGCGTCATCGGCATTCTGCCCGTCTTTGGGTGTTGGACACGGAAACTTTGCGCGAGATCGGTGCCATCTCCTCATTCATTTAGCAATGCTTTGTTTGTTTGCTTAATTCAGGCGAAATATTGCTTCCGTCTGCGTTGGTTGGCCAGGGCCTTCTCTTCTCCGACGGTCGTCAGTTTTGGATTGCCGTGTTGGATGATCAATGGCATTTGGCGTGCACTCCGTTGGACGATTCGTTTGGGCCTCTTCAGGGAGAACATTCGCCAAACGACGCGGACGGCGGCGACCGATGGACGACAAATCCCTCGAGGGGACAGCAGCCGCAGTCGCGACTTGTTGACTACGAATTCTGTGCCTTTGGCGAATTGGAGGAAACGCACGAGCAATTGTTGCGCACTATTCCGGAAAAGTTGAGAGGTAAACATTTTAATAATTCCGTCCCAAAATTGCCAATTCTTTTTTGTCCAAGTGATCGCTGCCGACCTTCAAATTGGCCCCGGACTTTGTTTTTTGTTGACGCGATGTGGCAAAGTGTTCTTTGCCGGTCCCGCGACTCATTCCGACTTCGGTCCGCGTTCTCCGACTCCTTTTGGTTGGGTTCGACTCAATGTGCCGGAGCCAATTGTGTCGATGGCATTGGAATGCAACAGTCAAACTTTGGTCCTCCGTTCGGGTGCCGGCAATTTATGGTTGGTTGGCTCACAGCGACCCAAAGCCTTTGGGAAATCACCAAAAAAACAGCTATCGAAAGAGACAAAAGCGCCGCTGGTGCGACGGATCAAAATGCCAAGCAAGTTCGAATTTGAATTGGCACACAAATGACACATTGGCACCCGATTATTTTGCCGATAGGAAGAAATGCGTGTCTCTTTCCGTGGCGTCTGTTGGCGGCGGCTCTTTGGCCTTGGCGACGGAGTCGGGCCGCGTCTTTTTGCTCGGACGGCACGTGCTTAACGGTGCACAGCATTCGCAGGTCCCTTTTCAATTTCGCTGGCCACTTTTGGCATTTTGAATCGAATGCTTTTCAAAGGCGCCACTGCAGCAATTGTCGCTGCATGCGACCACGCCGCAGCCGCTGCTCGGAATGGACAACATTCCGCTTGCGCAAGTCGCATTGGGAAAGACGCATTTGGTGGGAATTGCAAAGAATGGCGCGTTGTACGCCACGGGGCTGAATAACCAAAATCAGTGCGGCAAGACAAATGAACAGCAACAACAACATCAGGAAAAGGCATCAAATAATGGGGCGGGGGCGGGGCTAACGATGAAAAAGAGACAATTGATCCTCCAACAAATTGGCATTTCATCCTCCGACAAACTTCAGAGTCGCGCACAGACGGCGTCCCAATGCGATGGAAAGCCTTTGGGGGCGGCGGCGGCGGCGACGGAAGTTGCCTTCTCGTCCAATTCGCAGCAGTCGGTGTCCTCCTCCAATTCGTCCTCCTGCTGTCCGTTCTGTTCACCCTCTCAGCATCTGTTTGTTGACGATTTGGCCTTTTTATGTGTCCGTTGTGGCCAATGCTCCGCCAATTGTAAGGGCGGCGCGTGCCCTTTTTCAAAGTCAAAAAAGGGCGCCGTTGGCGGCACGGCCTGCGCATGCACAAGAAGTGGCCCAAGCTGTTGTATGCGTTGTGGACTGTGTAAACAATGTGCGCAGGCGGACAAACGCGCTCATACGGCAACAAAACAGGCAAATCCAAATTAGGGTTGAGCGGTACCGGTACTTTTCCTGAAACCGGTACAGATACTGGAAAAAGTCGGTACCGATGCCGTTTAACCCTAATCCAAATTCGGCACGGCTTTAGCAGCAACAATTAACGACGGTACGCGGAATGGCGGCGGCACAGAGCAAAGCTCCCTTGGCACAGGAGGAGCAGCTCAGCGAGTTGGACAGAACGCGCAGGGCGGAAGCGGATGAGGCGGCGGCGGCATCCGCGGCACTATCGTCGCCGCTTGGGGTTATATCTGCCGGAACAACGCGCGTCTTTCCGCCCGAGCGCGTACTGCTCCAACCGCAGCCAAACATCAAAGTGGCCACTGTTAGTGTGGGCAACTTCCACACCGTCGTGTTGAGTGCGGACAATCAGGTCAATCAATGGTGGCATTAACTAACTATGAACACAAATAAGATGACAACCAACTAACTGTTCAAGGTGTACACCTTCGGGGCCAACACTCATGGACAGCTTGGCACGGGGGACACGAGGTAAGCAATGAACACAAAAGTGCCAATGGCGACTCAGTCAGTTTCAGGCCGTTGGCTGGCGTTCATAAATTGGCATTTCCGGCGAACATTCAAATCGCGCAGGCAGTTGCAGGTATAAGCGATTTATACGTCTTCTTCTTCTTTTATGTACTTTAATACATTCAGGTGCCAATCACACCGTTTTACGTACAATTGACGGCCGTCTGATTTCCTTTGGCGCCAATAAAGCGGGACAATTGGGTCGTAAACGAATTGCCACTCCGGCATCAAGCCCATCCGGTGCCGGAGTCGTCCGTCAATGGTTTGCGGAGCCCGGATTTGTGCCGGGCTTTGGCCAGGCATATGGACGCCTCGCCAATTGGATTAGTGCACAAGGCGATCGTACAGTGGTCCAAGTACAACGACAGCTGATCTCTCGCGCGGAATTGGCGGATGGACGGATCACTGCCTCGGGCGATGTTTTGATGGTTTTGCCGTCCGTCGGGAGGGCACAACGCCACAAAAGCAACACTCGAGGCTACTTTATGGTTCGATGGAAGAACAAAGGCAATGCCGCCGGCTTCAGCAGGACGGAAACTTGCCGATTTCGGCATAGAAATTGGTCTATGGACCAACAAGGACAAAGCGCGGCACATTTGGAATTGGCACTTTGCAGGTGGGGGGCATAAACTAATGCAATTTGCCTTTTGGAACCCAAAGAGTGCCGGAAAAGCAAAATTTGTTTTGTGTCAGTTTCTGTTTCGATCCTCGCCATCTGAGCCTTCTTTGGGCCTATGATCCGGTGCATATGCGCGTTTTTGCCCTGTCGGACGCTTCTCCTCCAATTGGCCATGGAAAGGAAGCGGCTAATTTTAATGATCAGAATGGCTTATTTTGTCAAAAACAACGGCAAATGGTCCTCCGAAGCACTGAGCTAATGGTGCCTTCTTCAACTGCTGAGGACGAAAGCGGCGATTTCGATCAGCAAGGATCGACAGAAAGCAGCCAAGGCAACCAAACTGAACAAATCCCCCCGTTGATGAACCAAATTGGCAATTTGTTTAGTCCGCTTTTCGGATGTACAGCTTGCCATCTTCCTCCTCTGCACAGTTCATTCGCTATGCTTTACAATTGGTACAGATGCTGAACATGCTGTCCATTGCGAGCAGCAAAAAACGCCGAATAAAACTGACAAAAATGCCGAAAATGACTCCGAAATTGACGGACTGCTGCTGGAGGACACGGAAAGTGCCGTGGCAAGTTTGGACGGACAAACACGAAGTGTGATTGACCGGCACTGCCGAGTTGTCCGTCGATTTGAAAACTTTGGCGGCAGTTGGGGATACTCGGCGCATTGTGTGGAGGCCATTCAATTTATGACAAAGTGTCCAAATTGGTTGAGACGCCCCTTTAATCTTTTGTCCCCTTTTTTTTCACAGCAAAGAAGTAATGTTTTGTGGGGTCGGACTGTTCGGCGGACGTGGCGAATACACCGCACGGCTGAAGCTGTACAGAGCGATTAGGGACGAGGAGATCGGCACGGAAGAGACCGCGGAACAGCAACAACAACAGCAACAACAACATTGCGTTGAAATGCTGGCCGAAACGGACGAAGTGCTCTACGAATGTGCCGCGCGGGAGACGGCGACGCTGCAATTGGAACGGCCAATTTCGATACGAAAGGGACGATGGCATTTGATTTGGGTGCAAATTCAGTAAGCATAAATATGCTGATGCATTGAAGTACAAATGTTTTTTACTTTTCAGAGGACCAAGTTCGGATTGTGGGACGGGCGGTCAGGCAGCGATAAGTGTCGATTTGTGCGCTGATTCGGACGATTTGTCGGATGCGTCAGTGGAATTCCGATTCCGTACAAGCCCACTCTCCAACAACGGCACCAATGTCGAAGTTGGCCAAATTCCGGAACTGTACTTTGTGCCAATGATGGACGGCGAGGAACGGTGCTTGACGCCCGCCGCTGGAGGCAATGAAAGTGACCATCGACGGCAAAGACCAAAGAATATGGACATTAATGGTGGTGGTGGTGATGGTCACTTCTGCGCGGACATTACTGATCAAGAAGACCGTCTGCTGATCGGATCGGTGTCCACTCTCTTCCACAGTGTTTGTCCCTCCAGCATTGATCAGTTGATGAACATCGTCGAGTGCGTCTTGGACGGCGCCTTTCGCCCCGGGACTGAAGAAGAAACGGGCGAACTGATCAATTGCGACGCGTTGTGGCGCCAGGAGAGGGCGGCTTTAGTCGCATTGTTTGCCATTCGCATAATTCGCCATTTTCTCCACATCCAATCGACCGGCAACAGAACACAAGCAAACGCCGAGCAATTGGTCGCCTTCCATCGGTTGCTCAAATGCATTTTAAGCCGCAAAAGCGATGGGCAGGTGCGCGACATTTGACAAATTGACTCCTTTTTAATACACCCCCCCCCCCCTCCCAAGGATCGAATTTCAATTTTCGTAATGGCCGAAGCTGCCGTCGCCTACACAATTTTGGCACCGAAATTTGCACCGAATTCGGCAATGTTTCGCATGCGACTTGTCGATCAGATCAAATGCAATTCTGAAAAATGTGCAAAAAGTTGGTGGTGGTTATTTGCCCTTTTGTGTTCAATGCGTCGAATGGATAAGGTTAATTAATTAAAAGCCATGAAACAAATTCATATTATTGATCACTGACTGATTGATCAGAGGCTCATTTACCCGCATTTTCAGAATCTTCTGCAAATCATTGGAGTTTCGATAAATGTAAATGAAAATGATGGAAAAGGTCAAAAACGGAGGGCTGAAATGGTCGAGAGACTTTGGCGAAATGAAGAAAATGCGAATTTTGATGAACAATCGAATGAATGTTTGCCGTTGGCAATTTTGAAGTTTCTGTGCCAAATTGCATTTGGCGAAATATACAACGATTTGGCGGAAGAGAAAACTGGTCTGATCAGACGAATCGGTGGAGGCTTGGAGGCGATCAGTGGGGAGAATAATGACAGGCCGATGCGCGGAATGCTTACGGAAGAACAGCCGCCGTTCTCTGCCGCCGATGGCATTTTGGACGGTCGACTGAACTCAGTGGCCCAACATTTGATCACTTCCATTGGCCGTCAACTGATCACTTGCACTCTTCCCCAACCCAAATCAAAGGACGGCACTTTGGCTCTCTTCCAAAGTCCTTCACGCTTTCGCCAAATTTCAACTCAAGCACATTGGGAAGTGGGCTCCAATAGGCTTGAAGCCGCTTGGGATGCGATCGCTTTTCGCGTGGATGGGCATGGAATTGCCTTGGCAGGCGTTGGCATTTTTTCGGGCAGTCCAACGGGGCCGCAACATTTTGAATTGGAGGTGCTTTTGGAGTGATTTGTTTATTATTTCAACAATGAATATGCTAAATTCAGTTGATGCAAAATCAGTCCGATTTGGACATTCCCTCGGGCGAAAATGATTGGCATTTTGTTGAACGCGTGGCGGGTCGTTTGGACACTTTTCCTACGCAAATTGTGCACTTTTCACGCGCATTCCCTTTGAAGCCGGGCGCGTGTTACGCGCTCAAAGTTCGCTTTGGAGGAGCGGCAAAAACGCTCTTTGGCGAAGGTACACTTTGCCAATTTAAATTTCACATTCAAAAATGTCTTTGCCCCCTCAGGCGGCCTTCTCTCCATCCAAATCCGCGATCAGATCCGTCTGCACTTTTTGCCGTGTGATTTGAGTCGTAATGGAACGACCGTTTCGCGAGGACAATTTCCATTTGTTTTGTTGTCGATGGTTGACGCAAAGAACGGAAATGAGCGGACAGCACAAGCCAAGCAGGAAGAAGCCGTTGAAGCGAATAAAAGTGCGCAGGAAGAGCTTTTCCTGCATATCCTCCGTCAAATTGTGAAGCGGATAAGTCGTCGAATGGTCCATCGGAAGACGACGACGGATTTGTTAGGGTCCGGGGAACAATGGATGTGCACAGTTTTGTTAGGGTTAGCCAACGTTTGGATGGAGGCGCGTCCCTGGAGGGCATTCGACGTCGTTGCGGTGCTGGAGGAGGTAATATTGTACGAATCGTCCTTTGAGACTGACATTTGGACACAAATTGAGCAAAGTTTGACCCTAACTAAGGCCGCTTCGGTCCTTGCGCATGTAAACGCCGCGAGGGAGGACGAACAAAACGGCGGCACGAACACCGATTTGGGCATTTCCTCTTCCGACCAGCCTAAAATGGACAGTGCCATTTCCTCCACTTCGTCCGCAATTGAAGACCATCCCAAGGCCCACATAAAATCCAAATTGGATTCATCCTCTTCCTCCTCATCTTCTTCGTCTTCCGTCCACGACTCGTCTCACTTTGCCGTCCCCGCCATTACCGTCGAATCCCTCCATCCTTATCCCCCGGCTCAGTTCACCGCTCACAAATTCAAAGTGCCTTTTTGCGACTTTTTGTGCGTCCGCTTTGATTCGCAATGTCAAACGGCACAAGCGACGGACATCGTTTGGCTTTACATAAACGGAAACAATGAAAAAATGGTGCCCGTGGCGAAATATTACGGAAGAAAATGGCCTCAGGGCCACTTGCTGATTCCCGGCAATTGTCTTTGGCTGATTTTTGAGTCGGGACCGCGTTTAGTGGACAACGACCAGAAAAAGGTCTGTTATGGTTTGGTTGACTTATTAGGTTAGCATTATTCATTATTTTTATTCAAAGAATGCCTTCGGCTACCGTTGTACGGTCGAGCCAATTTCCGCTCGTAATCCGATCACTTTGTGCCCTCCAAATGTTTCCTTGGAGCGCCTTTTTGTGTGGTGCTTGTCCAATGCGTGCCGAGCTTTGTTTGGGTCCGGTGGAAGCTGCCATTCGTTCGAGCAACTGAAAATGGATAACAAATCACTGCACGAAGTGATTGCGCGGCACGGCATTTTGCTGCTGCGGGGGATGCATTTTGGGTGGCCCAATGGCACAGTGCCGTCGATGGCACAAATAATGGAGCACATTGACTTTGGGGCAGACCAGAAGCAGGAGGGAAGTGAAGGTTTGGATTAGGGTCCTTTTAACAAATTAACCCCCCTCCCCCACCCCCTAAATTTAGAGTTCATATTTTTGAATGAATTCGCCGAAGGGCGTCATGCCGAATTGTCTGCTTTTCTGTGCCATCAATCGGTGGTCAGCCTGGCCAATTCATACCTCAAAATTGTGGACCAAGAAGACATTTGGGTCGGAAGACCCGTCGAGGTATGCTTTCTTGGACAGCAGGAGGAGGGCATTATGACTGGAGTTCAGATTGTATTTGTGGCACGGGACCAGCACAAACGCGAGGTGGACCCCGTGGGCGAATTGGAAGTGACTGTCACTTTGAGCAGCGGTGCCCTGGAGGGGTCGGAGGAGGAGGGGGACACCTGCAAAAGTGGCCAAGACGAAGGAATCGATTGGGTCGGTCTCAAGGCGCAACAGACGGTCAGAGAACGATGAAACAAACAGAAAAAGGAACCCAATTGAATTTGCAGAAAGTTTCCTTCCGTCCCGTGCCCTGTGGGCGTGCTCTTTACCATTGCGTTTCGGCACTTGTCAATTTCGCGAATTGGTCCTTGGAGGAACTGCGATTCGCATTCGTTTTCACCCGGCCGATGCGAAACCAATTAAAATTCCGAAGGGAAAAAAGGTCGCAAGATTTTAACAAAAAAAGGTAGAAAGTTTTTCGAATTCAGCGAAATGTTCACGGCCATTTGGACACCGCAACGGATGGGAAGGCATTTGTTGCAATGTGCAGTCGATGGACTCCCTTTGAGTGGCCAAATCATTTCGTTGGATGTGCACGAAGATAAAAGTCGACACGCCGAGGGCAATAAGCCGCCGCGGTCCCTAGGGTCTGCTCAAAGCGATGACAAAATGCGGCACAAAAATGCCAAAATCGGAAATGAAAGGTTCGTCAGTGAAAAGAGACGGCACTTCGACTGAATTGATCCTTTTCCATTCAACAGAAGTGCCATTTTCCCGGTCTGCAGTCCGTACTTTGCCCTCAAAGTGCGAGTTCAGCCCTCACTTTGTGCGCCCCAACTCGGCCGCGTCCATCGCGGAAGTTCGCTCCAATATTCGGAAATGACAAGAAACGAAGACGGCATTTGGTTGCGTTTAACGGAAGAGACAAAAAGGACCATTCTGGGCATTGCAACTGGGAACGGAGAACAAATTCAAATGGACTTAGAGGTCCGTGCACACAATTCGGGGCTTACTCGGCGTGGTTGGGGAGGGACTGAATTGGCATGGATTAAAGAATTATGAAAAAATGACATAATTGTCTTAGGCTTGGGTGTTGCAGCTGAACACACATCTGCAGACCGAACTGCTTCAGCTGTCGCCGCCGTTTTCCAATGCCAACTTTGCCAATTTGCCCTCTCCCAAAATGCAGTGCCTTCGCCAACAACAACATTCGCAACAACAAAAGTCGCACCAACAACAATCGCAACAACAAAAGTCGCACCAACAACAATCGCAACAACAAAAGTCGCACCAACAACAATCGCAACAACAACAGTCGCAACAACAACAGTCGCAACAACAACAATCGCAACAACAACAGTCGCAACAACAACAATCGCAACAACAACAGTCGCAACAACAACAGTCGCAACAGGCCCTTCAGCAGTCCACAAAACGTTACTCCTCACCAGTGACTATTTCCATTTTGAACTCGCCCAAATTTCGCAAAGGCAAAAGGGCCATCGGCCCGCGACTTTTCGAAGCCTTTCGTTGGGTTTTCGCCGCAACGACATGGCACAGTTTGTCGGAGACCGACGGATGCACCGCTGAAGAGCTGATTAAAGCGGCAAAAAGCATCTCCAACGGTGGCCCACAAGAACAATTTCGTTGGGACAATGTCCAATGGCATGGAAACGTGTCGCAAATGCCTGCGGCACTTCGTTCAGCTGCGATTGCTTGGCGCAAGCTTAGCGACAAATTTTTGGATGAAATTCTGACGCAAAAAACGAATAGTAACTTCGAAGCTTCCGACGAAGGAACGAACTTTCAAACGCCCGAGGCATCGACGGCATTTTTGCCATGCGAACTTTGCGACGGGAAATGCGTCAGTCGGCCGATTGGAAAGCACATGCGACGGGAACACCCGGGCTGTGGGGGAGACGCGGGAAGTTGCGGCTACAACTCGGCAGGCCATTGGACCATCGGATGGAGCGGAAAATGCGGCGAGGAAGCGGCGGTAAGAAATTCTGTGCCCTATTTTTTGAAAACAATCGAAAAACAAATTCCATCCAAGAGCTTTCACTTTTAGGTTTGGTACCTTTATTGCGCACGATGCCGCGACAAAAAATTGCGAATGTTGAAAATGGACAAATTTGAAGACATTAACGGTGAAGGGATGGCACAGAGAATTAAGAGCAATTCGCAATTTCTGTTGGAATTGAATCGACCCGAAAGCGTCGGAAAGGCGGACAAGCGACGGCAACGGCCCGTCTTTGATGTGCAAATGTACCCGTGGGCATTTGGCACGGCGGACAAATGTTCGCCAAAGTCAAATGGGCAGCAAATGCCAAAGGTATGTTTTGAAGGAGGGATAACTGCAATATGATCATACTTTATATATGGATTTCTTAAATCTCCCAGTGCCATTCATTTGATCCCTGCGGAAATGCCGCCGGCAGTGTTCCCTCCCATTCTGCCATTTTCGACCAAAAAGTGTCGACCGATAGCTTCAGAAGTGTCCCTTGCGGCGCTGCTTTGTCCCTGCCTTCTTCTTCCATGCCATCGTCCACTCTCGACCACATTCTCAGCTTTGTTTCTGCCCCCCAACAGCTTCCATCTCTCCGTGCCACTTTTCGCACTTCGCTCTTTCGTTCAGTCGCTTTTTCACACGCATTTCGCCTTTGGGGATGGCTTATCAAATTGGCCACTTCCGAACAAATGTATCCGCCCAACCCATCAAATATTCCTTCCGGCATTCGTTCCCCTCTTTTGGCATTGCTTTTCGTTCAGTGTTTGCGATGTGATTTGGCACTTTTTGTCTGTCATTCCGCCTTCGTCCTCCCGCGCACCGCTCCGTGCCCACCCATCGCAGCTTTGTCCGCTCGCGGGCCCTCTCCCAATCGGTCGGATGGTCTCCGAATTCCATGAACTGCTCCGCGCCTTGGCCATTGTGCTGCAATCGTCGGCAGAGGCAACTGCGGACACGCGCTTTAAAGGCCATGGAAAATCGCAAATGAGTTGGCATTTAATTGACTGTTTCTTTTGGATTGATTTGTGCCAACTTTCAGCCGCGCTTTGCTTTCGGGCTTGGACTTTTCAGCTGACCGACCATGAACAAGTCTGTCTCATTTGTTGTTGACGGCGTTGAAGCTGAAAGATAGGACAATCCGTCAATTTCGACGGATTGTCCAATTTATGTTAGGCAATTTGGACTAGTGTTCGGCACGGTAACGGTAAAACCGATTTACCGAGCCGGTAAATTACCGTTTTACCGTTACCGATTACCGAAATTTGAATTTTTGAATTTTCGGTAAATTTCGGTAAATTACCGAAAATCGCATTTGCCGAACACTAATTTGGACATCATTTAGGATCTTTTGCCCGTCATTCGGTCGCTTCTTTCCGTGGTCAGCAATGCTCTTGGCACATCTTCCGACACAGTTTTAACGACAGAATCGGCCAATTCAAGCCAAAAATTCCGAGGAAAAAACCAGTCAAAAGAGCCGAATTTGTGCCAATTTCAAATGGAAGATTTGAGCTCTGAGGCACTGCTGGACGCTTCCAGCCGCGCTCAAATGGTCGGATGTTTGGCCGATGGAAGCTGTGACACATTTTGGGAGAGTGGAGAAGAGGAGAGAGGTCAACAAACGGAGAGGCGATTGAAAGTCAACTTTGGCCCGGGGGCGATGATATTGGCACTGTACATCGACAATGCCAGGGACGAAGGGTTCAAGGTGTGCCGGCTGAGCATCACCAGCAGAGAACATCAAGCTGTTCAACGGCACATTGACGACGACCAACAACACTTTCTGTTATTGGACACTTCGCTGGACAAAGTGCCATTTGTTTTCATGTACATTTTAGCTGTTCAATCCTCAATTTAGGACTTTTGCGGATGGGTCAAATGTGCCATCGATGGACGGCAAAGAGTTGAAATTTGCCTTTGGGTATTTCCCTAACTGCTGCTCCTTCCTAATATGTCAATTTTGATGATCAGGGTGATGAGCTTGGCTGTCGTGTCCGTCAACTTCGTATTCTCGGCATTCGCGATCGGCTCATCCCAACCGATGTCCCCCAAGGCGCCGCTGTTTTTGTGTCCGCTGAGACTGTCCCCCGTGGTGAAGTTCTTCCGCCGACAAAGTCCGTCTCCCAGCAAATGCTTTTCACAAGCGGCGCTCAAAGCGACGCATTTGCTCTCTTCCAATTGTTGGCGACTCAGGTGCTCTGTGACCGAATTGCGCCTGAGGGGACGGAGGGATCGGACGACAACGCCCTCAGGGAAAAAGTGTTGGATATGGTATCCGCAAGGGCACAATTAATGCAGCCGCTTCAACAATTTGTCGGCACTCATCTCGCTGACGCAGTTCAAAGGTTTGCCCCTTTCATTGCGAATGTCTGTTGGTTAATTTTCAGTTTCATTTTAATTTTTTTGATTTAAATTACACATATTTTCAATTTTAGGGAAGTCCAAAGCCTTCGGGCCCGTCGTAAACGCAACTTCTCCTATATAAATGCACTGCTCCAACTTCTGTTGCGCATGAATTCACCAGCAGCAACAGCAGCTCATCAAACAGTTCAGACCAATGACCAACGACTTTTGATGGCACTTTCCGAGTTGTGGCTGTTTGCGCCCGAGGCGGTGCAGGAGAAGGCATTAAAAGCATTCGAAAGTCTGATCATCGGAGGTCAAACGGACACAAAAGTGCCCGAAGGTGTTGATGTGGCAGTGATGGCTGAACGTTTGCTGATTACGGTTGTGAAAGTGTTGCGAATGCAACTGAAGGAACAACGGACGGTTGGGACGGCACGAAGACAACAACAATTGACCAAACTCGGCATAGAGGTGAAAGAATGGATGGCATTTCTGACTGATTAATACGTTTGTGTGATCCGATCTGGTCAAGACTCTTGCGCGAGATGTGCCATCACAATGGTGCATTGATCAGTGTCCAAGTGCCAAGTCCGCCCACTTCGTCATTCGCTTTCTTCGTGGCATTCGTCCAAGTCCTTGGCGTTCCGCTCTTCGCGTCCAACTTGGCCATTTCGTATTCAGTCTCTGCTCATTCGTCCGCGAGTCGCTCTCCAAAGGCAATTCGCTTGCGAATTGCGCCTGTTGCACGACCTTTTGGTTGTCAGTGGCCGCTTTGGCTGTAATGGACGGCATGGATTGGCTGGAGGAAGTGCCCGCGTACCAGCAGCTGAAAGTGGAGTTCAGCTAGGCTCTTGACCAGTGGGAGGGGAAAAGTGGGGGAATTACCTGCGGGGAAAGGGGGCGTGGAATGAATAAGTGGGGGGGGGTGGATTTTCCTCCAGGAAAAAGTGGCTGATTTCCCAGTGGGAATTCGCAACCTCCCTCACGATAATTGGTCTTTTTTCCATATGGGCCTGTGGGTTCAACGGTCCATGCCTTCGGTTACAATTTTTACATTTTTCAGTTAGCGACTGATCGGAGTCATGCCCCGCTCTGCGAAAACCACGACGACGGACGCACGCGTGCCCAATTGCGCTGTCAGACATGCGCCATTTCGCTGTGCCGCGATTGTTTTGCCGTTTTGCACCTCAGTCGCCGAAATCAAACTCATCGGGCGCAGCCGATCGGGGCCGGCATTTTGGGCGCAGTAACTCCAAAAATGGATTTCCACGAGGGCTGCAACAGACTGAGGCTGTCCAACGCTGATCAGTACCATCCGTTGCTGCTGATACTGATCAACCCGAACAGTCTGATCGGACTGGTCGAAGTTGGCGCAGAAATTGGCGGCAAAATGACAAATGGAACGGGCACAATTTGTTCAATGCCTTCGCCTTGCTCATCTTCCGCCTCAATCAAAGCGAAAGTCAAAATTTGGGGCCATTTTCCGTCACATTTTAATAACCTTTAGGAGAGGAGAAGTTCCGCTGCCTCTAAACAGCTTTTGAGAAGTGGCGATGAGCTGATGGAGGAGGAGGACGAATGTGCCGCCGCCGAAATTAAAACGCGGCACAAATTGGCCGAGGACAAATGCCGTTTTTGTGGGCAAAAGCTTGCAACTGCTGAACAGGTGTCAAATGCCAATGATAGCAAAAGCATTTTTCTGCCACTGAATTATGCCGACGCATTATTTAACATTTCTTTGTTTCAGCAGCTTAACGGATTCTGCGACTTTGAGGAGTGTTGTCAAAAGGACACTTTGGCGTGCCAATCCATTTTGGACTGTGGCCATTTGTGCCAGGGCATTCGAAATGAACAAAAGTGTCCGCCATGCCTTTTGTGCTCATCCGGTTGGATCTTTTATTTGTCCATTTTGGTATTCAAATCATTGACAAACAATTCATTTTCTTTAGATCAGTTCCACCAGGACGCGGACGATCTTTGCTCCGTTTGTTTCACTGAACGCCTTGGCGAGGCGCCATGTGTGCAGCTGCAGTGTGCACATTTCTTCCACTGGCGTTGTGTGCGCACCGCTCTCGAGAAGCGATGGCCCGGGCCCCGGATCAGTTTCCGCTTTATGCAGTGCCCCCTCTGCAAGCAAAATGTGAGAAGTGATCAGACGGCTGGCAGATCAATAATGCGATTTAAATTAAGATTGAGCATTCGGCATTTGCCCATCTGTTGGCACCGTTAAAAGAACTCGAAAATGACGTCAAGCGCAAGGCCCGCATGAGATTGGAATATGAATGTGGTGACGGAATGTCCGGCGGCACTTCGTCAGAAAGTGCGCGAGACGAAAGGTGGTCGACCCGTGCCATCAATTAGCAAATGCTTTTGGTGTCAAATGTTTCAGTGCCCTTTTGGAGATTGCTTTGGACAAATACATGTACGTGCAGTGCTCCCGTTGTCTGAAGGCGTACTTTGGCGGCGAAAGTCGTTGTCAGTTGGGGCTGGAGGATGTCGGGTCCGGCACGGAGTTCGACCCGGCCGAATTGGTGTGCGGAGGCTGTGCCGCGGAGATGGGCAATGTCGGGGCGGCTGTGTGTGAACGGCACGGCACTGACTTTTTGGAATTCAAATGTCGTTTCTGCTGTAGCGTGGCGGTGTACTTTTGGTACTGTTCTGGGCATATTAACGGATAAACTCTTCTAAGCGATTAGCGGGGGCTTTAATACGGCGTCTTTGGGGATAAAAGTCTGATGCCAACAAGGGTTGTGATTTTACCACTATTTGGTATCATTTACCACTATTTTAACCCCGGCGCCATTATTTTGGACTTTCGAGTTCCCACCCTGCTGAAGTCAACAGAACTTGTACATTTTACAAGTAAATGCCATGCCGTCCCATCTCCCCCCCCCCTTTCTTGTTCTTCTCTTCTGCTGGAGAAAATTTTTGGGCGAAATAAAGAAACCGTTTGCAGCATTGGCATTTCAGTTTCGGCACCACTCACTTTTGTGCTGCGTGCCATGGCGACTTTCAGCGCATTGTTTTGTTGCCACGGCACGCGTTGCCAAAGTGTCCGGCAGCGCCGCGTGCTGTCCAAGTAATGCCCAACTAAACGGCTTTTAATCCATGACATGGCACTGACACTTTTCAGTTGCCCGACTCGGAGCCGTGCCCCCTTCGAATTGCTTCACATCCGCCAACCGGCGAAGGTTTGTTTTTCTCTCGCCGAGAGGGAGGGCTTTTCTGATTTATTCGTTTTTTTGCTGTGCCAAATTTAATTAATTCATCCATTCACTCCTTCAGAATTTGCTTTGGGCTGTGGCATTTGTCGCAATTTGCGCACATTTTGACATTGGACGTCTTTGGCACTTTTCCCACCAAATGCTCCCCCCGGTTTTTCACGACTTTTCTGTGGCATTTATTTGTTGCTCTTTCTCCTCATCAATGATGATCTCAGAATTTTAATTATTTTATAACCAATGACTAAGTGAATTTTGTGAACATTGAATTTACAATATTTATTTTCAAAATGGAATAAAACGGCATTATAATGTGCCATTAAACTCATCGATCGAATGCCTGACAAATTCGGGATTTATGTACAAAAAAGTAAGTAACAGAAAATTCTTCCGCCGGTGTGTGCTTTGATTTAATTCTTTTGTTTTGGATGGTTTGCATTTTTATCGAACATTTTTTAGAGAATTCTTAAAATTTATTCAAATTTTGTTTCCATTCCTTTTTTATTATTCATCCCTTCAATTTATTTAAGTGCATCAAATTCAAAAACGCACGCGGCACTCTTAAGCTCAAATCCATCGGTTGCCACCTGCGCAAGCACTAATCACATCATTGACAAGCTTAAGTAAATATATATATTATATGTAAACATTGCCAAATCCATTGGAATTCCTCGCGGATTTTTGCCGCCAAACGCCGTTTCCGACTTGTGCCGTCCTCATCGCTGTAATCACTGAAGCGGTCGCCTCTTATCCACTCCGTGCCATTCTTAATCCAACAACTTCCATGCTTAATCCCCCCATTCTCTCCATTTCTTTCCTCAACGTCCATTCATTTTGCCTCCTCAACAAACCAAACAAAACAAACACATGTTTGCCACGAACAAAACCTTCTTCCATCCGCATTTTGACGGCCTCCCGGCTTCTGCCGGGTTCGACCCCCCGGATTCGGTCGGGTTCGACCCCTCCGTGCACCATTTGCCTTCGGGCATTATCTTCCGTCATTACAATCTTTCCGATTCGCTTCATGTTGCAATTGCGCATCAAAATATGCGTGCCCAAGTGTACAATATGGAGGCAGGCTTGGACCCTTTTTTGGTTGCCAAAAGTGGCGTGGAGAGGGCTGTCGTGTTGGCCTACTTTTTGCCTCTGATGCTTATCGGCATCGTCGGTAATTTGCAATTTGTGCCCTCGGGCGATGCTTACATTTATTTATATTGCCGTCAGGCAATTCTTGGCTTATTCTGTCCATTGTCCGTGTGCTCTCCCATCAGTGGCTCCCTATCAACCTTCTCTTCCGTCAGATATCTCTTTACATTCTCACCTTGGCCATTGTCGACCTTGCAGTAAGTTAATCTGTCAAAAAAAGGGATTATCCCCCGACAATTTCCAACGCTTTTTCTTTTTTTACCAATGCCATTTCGTACTGTTTCCTCTCCTCATTTGTCAGGTCGATTTGTCCATTCCAATGTTGGTCTCCTACACATTGAGCAGCAATTGGCAGTTCGGCACCATCGGCTGCAAACTCTTTTTTGCCATCGAAAATGTCAACAAATTGTTGTCTGTTATGGTTTGGCTGCCCCGTGGGCATGCCATTCAAATTTAGTGCCATTTCTTCTGCAGGTTCTCGCTTCAATGTCCGTTGAACGATTTGTCGCCGTCTGTCGGCCCCTCCAATGGCTTGGCATTCGAATCAGTCAGAAGCGATTGAACAATGCCTTTGCACTGCTCGGCCTTCTGTTGAGCACTGTTGCCATTCTGTGCATGCCGATGATTTATTTTGCGCAAGCGGTGAGTGTAAAATGCCACCGAAAATTAAATTAAAATTGGCATTTGACACGAAACATTCTCAGAACCATTACATGCTCATATTCCCGGACGAAAGTGTGGAGATGGAAGACGCAACTTGCGGCTCCCAATTGCCTGATCGCCTTTTGGTGGGTTTGGTTGGCATTTTGTCTGAAAAGTGTACGAAAATAAAATGTCTGAGTGAGTGTCTGTAGCTGGGATTTCAAAAAGGAGTCCCGGGCAGGATACTGGTGAATAACGGATTTGGCTTAATCCCAATCCATAAAAACGGGGGAAATGCCGGCCTAAGGTCCTAATCCCTCCACTGACTAATCCCTGCCATTCCCTTTCAGCCCTTCTTCATCTCTTACATGCTTTTGTTCGGCTTTTTCGTGCCTCTTCCTCTAATTGCTGTCTGTTATCTGTTCATCATCCGCCACCTCCGCCGCAAGCCACGAGGTAATAATTTAATTATTGTACATATTCCCATGCTTTATCCTCTTAATTGGCTTTTCTTGGTCAATTAATTATTGCTTAATTTTAGGTTCTGTCACTTACACCGCGCGTGCCGTCCGTTCCATTCTCCGCGTGGTCATTTTCCATTTTATCTGTATGAATTAATGCCTTTTTGATTCGCTGATAATTTCTTTTTTATTTTCCATTTCATTCATAATTCCTATCCATTCATTCAATCCATTTTCAAAAGTGGCATGAATGGTATGCCATTCATGCAATTATTTATGCCATTAATGCCATTCATTGTTTGACCCAACCCTTTTTCCACAGGTTGGACTCCCTTTTGGCTGTCCGTTTTGCTCCCTCTTTTGTCCCATTTGAAATACGTTCGGTTGGACACTTTTCTGAACTCCCACGGAGCTCGAATTGGCCGAATGTTCACCTGCTTTTTGCCATATTTGAACAGTTCGATGAATTGGATTTTTTACGGGTAATTTAATTTAAATTAATTTAATTTTATAATTAATTCTGATTTGTTGCTCACCAATTTTAATTGCCGCCCCCCCCCCCCCAATTTCACAGAATTATGAATCGCCAACTGCGCGAGACCGGTGCCGTCACAGGCCGTCGTCGTTGCATGCCGTTGTCTTCTGCCACCTGTCGGACCACCCGCACAACATCGACCGCCTCAAAACGGTCCATCCGATCGATCAGATCACTGATCGCCTCCAGCAGAGTCTAATGAATGGACAAATTTAAAAAACAAAGAGAAATATATTTTAAATTGTTTTTACATAATTGTTTGGTTTACACATTCAAATCATTTTAAAAATAAGCGGTTTAAAATAAAAGTGAATCTGATTTAAAAGTGAAGTTCGGGAAATATAAAAAAAACATTGAAAAGGGCACGCAATGTTTTTGAAGTGCATTTTGTCCCTCGCGCGCGCATTTATTGCCAAAGAATGAGCCCACTGAAGTGGCACAAATCCTCCCAAATAATCCGTTGACGAATTTCCGGGGAAAAGCCCCCTCGCCCCTCGGCGTCCTTCGACTTACAAAATTCCATTGTGTCCGCAGATTTATTTTGACAGACTGCCCAACTTATTGCAAAACATTTCATTGCTCCCCCGTCCAATAATTCCTTTTTTAATGTTAAAAGTGACGCTGAAAGTGAACCATTTGCCTCCCCAATTTAATTTTTAGTTATTTTAATTCATAATTTTCACAATTTGCAACTTTTGGAATCCGTTGCTCGCCTTCGGCAATGTCTTTCTCCTCCAGCGACAGCGAGCAGAATGTGGAGAAATGCCGAGAAAAGTCGCCGAAAAACGCCGCCGGGTTAAAGGGAAAGGGAGAAGGCATTTTGGCAAAACAATGTTCAGCAGCTGCTGCTGGAAAGCCAAGAGTCGAACTTGCCAAGCAACAACAGCAGCAGCAACAGAGACGATTTAAGGTTGAAGGAGAGAAAATGAACGCCAAAAAAGAGGGGGAGAAAAAGCCAAAATGGAGTGGAGGAAAGAGAGAGGGAGGGAGAGGGAGAGAGTAAAGGAAAATTGAGGAAAGGAAAAAGGGAGTAAAGAAGAGGGGGGTAGATGGAGGCATGACAGAGGGAGGGATGGAGTAAAGGAGAGAGGGGTAGATGGAGGGAGGACAGAGTTAGGGAGGGAGTAGGGGAAAAGGGGAGTAAAGGAGAGAGAGAGAGAGAGAGAGAGAGAGAGAGAGAGAGAGAGAGAGAGAGAGAGAGAGAGAGAGAGAGAGAGAGAGAGAGAGAGAGAGAGAGAGA
>JAKKIK010000225.1:0-39941 GCA_024500135.1 Heterodera carotae
AGTTGCCTTTTCGGCGAGTTGCCTTTTCGGCGAGTTGTCTTTCGGCGAGTTGCCTTTCGACGAGTTGCCTTTTCGGCGAGTTGTCATGATACCGAAAAAAGCAGCGCATCAAACTATTCCCTCTCAAATTCCAAAATATACCGGCAAAAAAACATATCTATAGAAATAAACAGCCAAAAAAAATTCCCACCCCATTCACAAAAAACCAGGCAGTGAAGATGAGTCCAATGCAAAGCAAAACGGTGGTCAAATGTGGGTACAGTGCGTGACTCACCTAAAAATAAAATTACAAAGAAATAAAATAAATAATGCTTTTCCATCCATACATAAAAAATAAAGACCGAGCGGGGCCACGGCGGGGATTTCAAGTCTCCAGTTTTTTCGAGAAAGGACTGAGTTGCGTAAAAAAGGGTTTTTGCCCGTTTTCCCTTTTCCCGGCATAAATAAGTCCCCGTCCCGGTTTTTTTCAAAGTTCCGGTCTTTAATAATGAACATAATTGTTTAATAAACGTACCGGTGGTGAATAAGGCTCCATTTTTGAAATGTCAACAGCCATTTGTAATTGATAACGTATCTGATTATCTGTAAAAGTTGATTTAAAACAAAGTACACAAATAAAGTGACGGAAATTAATGGAGGTTTTTTATTTTACGTATAATTTTGGCGAAATGTTTTTAAAATTCAAAGATGATTAATGTAATGACCGAACCTCCCGGCAAAATCAGGTAAAAAAACCCAAAAACCTGGCCCGGACCCGCAAAGCCGGACAGATACCCGGGTTTCCCAGGCAATCGCAGCCCTGGCACCTACTAGAAAAATTATAAAAGAAAACTTTTAAAATAAATTTTTTTAAATAATCATGTGTTGAATGATTTGTTAAAACAATTAAATTTCTTTCCAATTTTGGACCTTTTGTTCGAAATTGGGTCTGGGCTTCGGAAATCTATGTATCTACGACAACAAATTGAATTTGACAATTTAGCGATTTTTTGTCCGTTTTTGCCTCTCTCAACAATAATTGTCAGATTATCAAACAAAGTACGCCTCCAAATGTTCGAAGAGAGACGGGGCGATCTTTGTTCACAGTTTCAATTTGCTCCTCCACTAACTCTGTCCCCTCTTTATCATCAGTCAAATAAATTGTTTATTAATTTGCAATTTTTAAGTTTTACTTTACTAATGATTTTTTAAATTTTTTTTTCAATAAATGCTCATTCTGCACAAATTATTCTCTCCTTTATTTATTTGCGTCGTTAAATAATTTTTAAATAAATGTACTCCTAATAAACCAAAAGTTCGGATTATTATTATTTTTTTGTGACATGCTCCGAGTCTGACTTTTTACGAAAGCCGTACCCGACTTTTTAGACTCCTGACCCGTCGGCCAATTGGTCCAAAGGTCTTAGAAAAATATAATTGACTTTTAATGGTAAATGAAAGCCTAAAGAAAAATTTTCACAAATTTTTCGTGTCTCTTGTTAAAAATCGACTATTCGTTTCGAAAAACATTTATTCAAACATTGAATGAACAATTGAAATGGCGGATTAATCTTAATCCGCGGATATGTGTGATTGATCTTTATATCCGTCGTCCGTCCGTGTCCGTCCGATTTCTCTAAATTCGTTATCCATCCCGTATTCGGACAATCCCTACCCCTATGACCAACTACTCCTAACCGTCCGCAGATTGTCTGTGAACATGCCTGGGAAGACGGTATCTCAAAAAAAACATCTAATTTTTTCCTTTTTTTTGTTTGTATAATTTTCCAAAATCTTTTTCCCAAATACATATTTCACTGTTTTAATGGAAACTGTTTTTCCATACATTATTTGCTTCGTTGTCTGCTGCCTCTTATTTATCGCTGATTCCTCCTCAATTGTTGACACATTATTATCCCCGGGGGGGGCGGCACGAAAGGGCAGAGACAAATCCCATCCATCATACACACACAACATACAAATGCGTGTGCTCTGGCAACAGAGATAAAGGCATTATTGATCCATTTCCATTTTTTCTGTTTTTCAAAAGCCGCACGTTGCTTCTTCTTTTTTTTAGTTTTTATTTTAATTTACAAAAGTTTTTTTTAAGTATTAAAATCAATTCTAATTAGCAATATTCACGTACATACATCATATCCCCGGCTTTATCCACACCTTTTTCTTTACAATATCCCACCTTATCCGTCCAGTTTACTTCCACGATGGCCAGGCCTGCATTAGCGCGGATAAAGCGCGAGTATTTGCAATACCGTCCGAGTCGGGCCCCAATTTGATGCCCGGAGTCCGGAACCTTGAAAATTATCCCCCGAATTTGAAAATAGAATCCCCCCCCCCTTCCAGGTAACTATTTCTCAAAAGAACAAATTGATGATTTTATTTTGCAAAACATACTAAATGGCACTATTAAAAAAATTTTTGCTTTTTTAATCGATGGAATCCGGACTTTTTTCCGAACCTCTGCAAACTCATCATTTTGTTTTCCATTCTTTTCCCGAAAACTTCAAAAACAATGAATATTTTGTCCGATCATTGGTAAATAAATAATGTGCTTTTGCTAAGCTTAAAGAAGCTGCTAACAATTAGCTAATAGCGCATACATGTGACCCCAAGCAGTGTTTTTGCTGCTTTTATTTTGCCCTTTTTGTTGACAAACAGAGAGAGAGAGAGAGAACAATTTTAGCTTTTAAAGAAATCATTCTTCTTGCTTATGTAGCTTTTAGTAAATTTTTTTTTAATTGGTTAATTTTTTATTTGAATATATTTTTTTAATTTTAATTATGATTTTGGATTTTTTTTTACGGTTTTATTTTGGATTTTCACTTTTAAATTTCAAAATTTGCTTTAGGCTTATATAAAATAAATCATCGTTCTTGATTAGCTTTTAGTAAATTTATTATTTTTTAAATTTTCGTTATTTTAGATTTTCATTTTAAAATTTTCACTTTGTCTAAATGCACATAGTTTCCCCAAGGCCTTAGCCTAAAAGTTCCGCATCCATTCAATTTAAACAATTTACGCTACACATTCGTTTTTCTTCAATACATTGGATTTAAAATTAAATTTTTCTCCTATTTTTTTCTTTTTTTTTCTTCGTTTAAAATCGCCGCCGTTAATTTCACTTTTTTTTGTTCTGTCTTTGTTCAATTCGATTTGCGGTAATTCATTTATTTTCTCCTTTTTTCTTCTTCATACTACACAACATTTTCTCATCCACAAAATGTTTTTTTGTGAACAAAAAATTTATGCGCCAAAAAATCGGCGGGCGCCACATTTTTAATTGTAAAATTGGCCCTTATTTTTTGATTATTATATGATGATCACTTGGAAGGCAAGCCCGTACCTCGGAAAGAAAATTTTGGGGATTTTCGGGAGGTATGGTTGCCTCCTGGCCCACAGTATTCCTCTAATAGAACCCCCATTCCCTCCTCTAGGCTTCTAAGTAAACCGACGGGGTTCAATGGAGGGATTTTGTTTTGCCCAATATTCTCTTACCGGCAGGGGGGGGGGGGAGGGAGAGAAATTGACACAATGTTCCTCAAATAGAATCCCCCCACTCCTTCCTTTAAGCTTGTTTCCTAACAGACCCCCGTCGGGGTTAAAAGGAGCGGTGGGGGGGATTAACAGAGTGTTCCTCAAATAGAACCCCCCCTCCCCCTTTGGGTTTGCGCCGTTGAGTAAAACTGTTTCCAACTCGAGTCCGTCCCCCTCCACCCCCCCAGACCTCCCCAGATTGAATATGCATATTTATTGGCACTGAAAAGGGCAATGGCGAAATGAGGGCACTATTGCACACACAAAAAAAAAATACAACTGGTACTGGCCACATGGATCAACCAATTAAATCATTATTTACACCAATTTATTGGTATTTGAATTCTCTGTTTTTCTTAAACCCAATTAATTGATCAATTATTTACTAAATTATGGTCAATTAATTGTTTTGTCCCAATCTCTACTAACAAAACTGGTTCTTCTCGTTTTCTCGAGAACGCCACCTTTTTCACCCCCCTTTTTTCTTTTCTTGTCACATCGGCGCTGAAGAGCAGCGCCGGAAAGTGATTTCGTCAACAAAGCGTAAAACAAACTTGCCGCCGACCACCTGCCGCCCATAAATCAATCATTGATCACTTTTCACAAATCAATTTTATTTTATTTTTGACTGATTTGTGATTACTAACAAATAGGCGCAAAATTTTTAGTTTGGTAATGTTTGCCATAATTATTTATTTTAATTGTGCCATTCTATTTTTCTGCGACAAAAAAAGGAAAATCTATTTTTTTGGAAAAATATTCAAGCAAAAATGCTTGGAATTACATATATCCACTAAAATCCGTCCGAACCATAAGTGATCAATTACTGACTGAACCACCAATCACATCAATATGACAATCAATCAATCCCACCAGTGATTATTAATACATAAAACCTACAAAAAAAAGTATAAATCCTCCCGGACAAAAAAATGTCTCTCATCAATTTTCCAAATGCCGTCGCGCGACGTGTCACCGTCCGCATCATCGTCAATAATGACGGCACCGGCTTACGGCCACGACACCATGTTCAAGCTGGTCGGCGGCACATGCACATTTGCAAGCAGCGGCTTCATATCGGTATTTGTGTGTGATCTGTGTGTGTCTGTCTGTGTATTCGGCATTCTCCGATCGTTTATCGATTGATTGATTGGCTTAATCTGTTGCTGCTGATCAGCAGAGCTGTCGGCCGGTGCCAAACTTTAGTGAATAGGAAGGAGGTGGGGTCAAATGCATGGGCGGGCCCGCTGAGAATTTAATGTTTGCCTTCCTTTTCGTAGATGGCACTTTCTCTAACAAACTCTTTCATATTTGCTCTGTATCTTTCCCCCTCTCTTTTCTCATTATCTTTTACAAACTTTTTCTTTTTTGCCCTGCATCTCTTCCTCCCTCCCCCGACTCCTTTCTCTCTCTCGCTCTCTCTCACCCCCTCTTTTTTTATTATCTTTTCCAACAATTTTTGCTCTAAATCCTCTCTCTCTCTCTCCTTTCTCTCTCCCCTCTATCTTTCTCTCTTTTTCACATTATCTTTTGCCCAAAAATGACCCCTCTTTTTGCTCTGCATCTTTTCCGCGCACATGCCCCACCCATTCACCCACTCTTTACAGATAAACATTCTTCGCCATTTTGTGTGACTGCGACGACGACAACGCCATCAATGTCCGACAATGTGAAGGTTGCATTTGGACTGTTCAGCACATCCATGTCCTCTGCTGATGAGGATGAAATGTTCCATCCGCCGGCACCGCTTTTAGCCGGTGCCCATGTCAACGGCATGCCGGCTTATTTGGTGAGACAAATTGTTAAGCCCCGAAAAGCGGATCCCCAACATTTTTGGGCGCCTATATCCCTGACCTGGTTGGTCCTCAAAAATTTATGAAATTATTGTGCCTCCTTTCCCCGGATGGTCCCCAATTTAGACATCCTTCCCCGACATTTTTGGGTCTTCTTCTCAGACTTGATTCTCGACTTTTGATTCTCGACTTTTTTTGAACGCCTCTCTCCTCGAACAGGTTCCCGTAACATCCCCCCCCCCCCCGATTCCCGACATTTTTAGGCCTCCTTCCCAGACTTGATTCTCGACTTTTTTTTTTGGACGCCCTCCTTACTCGAACAGGTTTTCGAACATCGCCCACTCCCCTGACATTTTTGGGCCTCTTTCACCGAACACTCTCGGGCACTCTTCCGTGCATGCCATCCTCCCGGCATTCTTGATCCCGTAGTTTGGGAGGGGAATCTGATACTGATTTGACCACACCGAATTTTGTACATACTATTATTTTTGTCTCAGAAAATGTATCGCGAGTCGGTGAACGACCCGGACAAATTTTGGCGTTCGGTTGCGGAACAGTTCCACTTTGAGCAGTTCTCGGAGCTCGGGTTGGAGTGGAATTTTGACCATCGCAAAGGCGAAGTGTTTGTCCGATTCATGGCCGGCGCTCGCACAAACATTGCCTTCAATTGCTTGGTTAGAAATATGTACCCGTGATCCAACGGGTTGAGAAAAATTTCGGGTTCGGGTTGATATTTTGGCTGCAGCGACCCCCCATGCTGATTAGGCACACTAAACCGTGCCATGGTTACTGGCGCCGGATTCGGAATCTCGTCCGGGATTTGTCCCAGGTCGGGATTTCGGCCGGGATCTGTCACAGGATTTTGTGATCCCGGCCGGATAAGGGTTTTCCCACGGGATCGTGATCCCGTACAGGGGTTGTCCTGCGGATCTTCTCTGGACCCCAGGGGTTTTTTTTGTTTAAATTCCCGGACCCCGTGTTTTCTTATTTTGCCGGTCAATGCCATGCTAGTCTCTAGACCAGCGCAAATGGGCACCTTAAAATGCCAAAGTTCAAAGGCACGGCACTCCAATAAGGGGTAATAAATCTTTGTCAGGGATTAATTTTAAGCTAAACGGATATTTACAATCTTACCAAATCAATTTAATTGGTATAGCTCTCGCAGCTTAATCTTATATATTACCTAATTATTCAGGAACGAAACATACGAGCTGGACTTGGCGATCGGGTGGCATATCGGTGGGAGGGCAATGAGCCGGCAGACGAACGCACAATCACTTATCAGCAACTGCTTGATCAGGTGGGCAATGCAAATTCCTCATAGACAGATAAAATGGGGATGAATTTCCCATTTTTTATCCCGCCAGATTAGCTTAATCATGGGAGATTTTTTTGTTCATCCCCTCAGGTTAGCTTGTTTGCGAGTAGATTTTAATTCTTCATCCCTTTGTGTTAGCTTGATCTGGGGTGAGAATATCCCATTTCTTCATCCCCTCATGTTAGCTTGGTTTGGGTGGGATGGATGTTAGCTTGATCTGGGGTGAGAATATCCCATTGGTTCATCCCCCACTCATGTTAGCTTAGTCACGGGGTGGGATATCCCATTTTTAAATCTTGATTATAGGGATAATAGCATCCAATATTTCAATGCATATCCCATTTTGGCTTTTTTTAATTCTCATCCCCTCCCTATAGGTGATCACCTGCGCTGCCGCGTTGCGAGCCCGGGGCGTACGGCCTGGCGACGTGGTGGCCATTTATTTGCCGATGATTGTCGAACTGCCGGTGGCAATGTTAGCCTGCGCACGCATCGGTGCCGTCCACTCCGTTGTGTTTGCCGGCTTCTCCGCCGATTCGTTGGCACAGCGCATTGTGCACGCGCATGCGCGGCTGCTGATCACGGCGGACGGATGCTATCGCGGCAACAAACTTATACAGGTGTTTGCTTGAACGAACATGGTGGAGGAAAGGGACGGCACATAATTTGGACAAAAGGCCAAACAATGCGCCATGGATAGAGAGAGAACTGCGGATATTAGCGTTTACACTTTATTAATGCCCTCACTCTAATTATGCCCCCTCTGTTAGCCTCCTCACTTAGGGACGGCACAAATTTGGACAAAATGCCAACAATGCGCTATGAAAAGTTCACTTTGGGACGGCACAAATTTGGACAAAATGCCAAACAATGCGCCATTAAAACTTCTTTTCCATTTGAGGCCCCTCAATAGGGTATCGAAAATAGAGCCCCCGGGCTCCTATTATATGAAATACGTTAATTCAAAATGTATTTGCATTTTTTTAGCTTAAAACGCTAGCCGACCAAGCGGCACAATTATGTGCCGAAAAGGGTCACCCGTTGGAGCACATGATTGTCGTTGAGCATTTGTGCACAGTGAGTGTGCCGAGGACTGCGACAACGAACAACAACGGCGGTGCCAGCGACGGCGCCGGCGGCGCCAAAAACGGCAACGGTGGCAATGGCACTTTGTTGCCGCAGGCGACAACCGCCGCTTCACAATGGCATGCCGGACGGGACATCAGCTGGACCACGGCGATGGCTGAAGCGCAAGCGGCGCCCGGCGGTCCGTCGACGGCTGCGCCCGTTGAATGGGTCGATGCGGAGCATCCGCTGTTCATCCTGTACACGTCCGGCTCGACGGGCGTGCCCAAGGGCATCCTGCACACCACCGCAGGGTATTTAGCAGATGCCGACAAATCTCGACATGACGAAATAAAAATGACGAATCCTGACTCTCAAACAGTGAAAGAATTACGAGTGACAAGATTTCTGATTTTTAAAAATCTCTCAACTAACCTAAAAGTGATAAAATCCCGACTTTTTTGGTTCATTCGGGGGTTTTAATTCGGAATCTTACCAGTCGGGATTTTGTCGGTGGGAGGATTTGTCAAGTCGTGATTTTGTTAGTTGGGATTTGTCAAGTCGGGATTTTGTTAAGTCAAAATTCTTGTCAAATCAGGACATAAAAATCGGAATCTTATCTGGTCAGGATTTTGTCGGTTGGAAGGTTTTGTCAAGACGGGATTTTAAGTCGGTATTTTGTTATTTAGGATTTGTCAAGTCGGGATTTTGTCATCGCGCCAGTTATGTACAACTTTCACTCTCCCTCTCTTTTTCAGCTACATGTGCTACGTGTACATGACCACTCGATGCTCTTTTGACGCACATGGCGACCGAGATGTTTTCTGGTCAACAGCAGATTGCGGTCCGGCCTCTATTCTGACCCATTAAAAAAAATTTTTAATTTAATATATACCATATTTTCTCTAATAGAGCCGCCCATGGGCGGATATTTTCAATACCCCCTCTAGGGGAGGGGGGGGGGAGGCGTCAAATGGAGGGGGGTGTCTATTAGAGAAAATACGGTAAATAATCGAACAAAATAATCTCCGGCCCATAGGTTGGATTACCGGACATTCGTACGTAGTGTACGGACCTCTGCTCAACGGGTTGACATCGGTGCTGTTCGAAGGGGTGCCCAGCTATCCGGACTCGTCCCGCATGTGGGCCATTGTGGAGAAGTACAAGGTGGGTTTTGTTTGATGCCACGGAGTCGGCTGGGACACCTGCAGGGGTAGTGATTAAGGCAAAATGCCTGAATGTCTAAATCGAAGTAGATGGGTCGCTTGATGAGTGGCTGGTGGATTAGGGATGTAAAAAAGTGTCACCAAAGTGATTTGGTGAGGTGGATGGGACGCCAGAGGGGGCAAGGATTAGAAATGGCAAAATCCACTTTGTATACCCGCTCATCAGAATGGGTGGGACGCCCGAGGGGTAGGGATTTAGGCTAAAGTGCCATTAACATCATCGTTTGAGTGGGTGTGATGTGTGAGAGACAGGGACGGATTTAGGATGACAAAGATGCCATTAATGCTGTTTTTGGCACTTTTTTAAATCCCTAAAACCCAAATCTTCAACCATAAAAATGAATCTTTCTCGCCCCATAGGTCACCAAGCTGTACACTGCGCCCACCGCTGTGCGCGCATTTATGGCATTTTCGGACAATTTGGTAACCAAACATGACCGCTCATCCCTCCAAGTCATTGGCTCCGTTGGCGAGGTAACAACAACAAAATGTTTATTAATTCAAATTTAAATAATACATAATTAAATAAAATAAGTTTTATTAATTCCAAATTTAAAAAATATCCAATTAAATTTTCAAAACATTTCAGCCCATAAATCCTTCAGCCTGGAAATGGTTGCACAACGTGGTGGGTGAAGGCCGATGTGCCATTGTGGACACATATTGGCAGACGGAGACCGTAATTAATTAAAAATTACAAATAAATATTATTTTTGCATAACTACATTAAATATGGTTACAATTCTTCAATAATTTATAATATCGGCAGTCAAATTTGGGGTATTCATGTTTTTTAAAAATCCTAGAATAGGTATTACTTTGAAATTTTTTAAATGATTTTATTTAGAACCCTTCAAAGCATATTCAAATTAAATCTTAAAATTTAGTTACCGTAATGGTCCTATAATAAAACCCCCGGGACTTGTTCAGTCTCACTCATAATGGGGGCTTTGATTCAGGACGGGGGGGGGACTTTAAAAAAGGTTCGGCTTACCATAAAAGGGGCACTTTAACTCTCCCTCAAGGGGGGGGGGGCTCTATTAAGGGGAGAGGTCTTATTTAGAGGGGGGGGCTTTAATATATAAAATTTGTTTATTTTTTTGAACGCGCCTTCTTCAGGGAGGTCACATGCTGACGCCGATGCCTGGCGCAACACCGACCAAGCCCGGCGCTGCCACATTGCCATCCTTTGGCATTGTGCCCACCATTATGGACGCGGAGGGACGACATTTGGAGGTGGGCTGCTGGACAGGTGTTGCCGTCCGAATTCCGGGATCCGAAAAATTTTTTCAACTAGAATTTTGGGTCTAATTGTAAGCCGAACCCAAACCGAAAGGCCGGGTTTTTCTCGAAAACTAGCCTAACCGACGAAAACCGAGACCCTCAGTTTAAACTACCTTTGAAAAGTTGCCATTCTCCAGGGTCCTGCCGAGGGCAGTCTGTGCTTTTCGCGACCGTGGCCCGGCATTGCGCGGACCGCGTGGGGCGATCATGAACGATTTGTCAAAACATATTTTGCGTAAGCATTTTATTTTTTAAGGGAATAAATATTCCTTTAATAGAACCTCCCTCTCTTGATTTGACCCTTTTCCCCCCATTTGAATCCGTCTAAAAACGCGCCGCGACCCGAAGGGTATTAAAAAAAGTACCCCATGGGATTCTATTAGAGGAAATACAGCCAAGTCTAAATTTATGCCCACTTTTTAGACCTTTTCCTGGCCATTACTTCACTGGCGACGGCGTTCGACGTGACGAAGACAATTATTATTGGGTCACTGGCCGTGTGGACGATTTGATGAATGTAAGAATGCATTTCTGATTGAGTACCGACATCCTAAAATTAAGCCCCTGGGGGTCTATTTTTCAACCCCTCCCATGGGGGGAGGGCGTTTATTCAAGGGGTGGGCGGGTCTACTCCAGGGCAGGGATGGGCACTTTGTTAGTTTTCCAATCCTCCTCTAAACCGGGGCTCTATTTCAGGGGGGGAGAGGCTTTATTCAAGGCATGTTGTATTTTTTTAGGAATTAGGGGTAACATATCCATCCAAAGTTCTCCCTCAAAAATGGTCACAGGTGTCCGGCCATTTGTTGTCCACCGCCGAGATTGAGTCCGCACTTGTCCACCATCCGGACGTTGTGGAGGCGGCGGTTGTGTCGGTGCCGCACCCAATCAAAGGCCATTGTCCGTACGCTTTTGTCACATTGTCCAACGGCAAACACTTTGACGATGCGCTTGTTCGACAGTTGAAAGAGTTGGTCCGAAAGAAGGTGAGAATCTAATGCTTCCTCTAATAGAAGCCCCTTGACAGTATGTGCTAAACTACCGTATTTCCTCTAATAGAAACCCTTTGACAGTATGTGTTAAACAACCGTATTTCCTCTAATAGAAGCCCCTTGACAGTATGTGCTAAACTACCGTATTTCTTACTAATAGAAAGCCCTCCTCTGGGGGAGGCTTTAATTGACGGGGGCTTCTATTGGGGGAAAACAGTATCTTTTACCTATATACTAAGCCCGCATCCAGAAAAATTTTGGAGGGGGGGGGAATTTGGTAAATTTCCCCAAATTTTTCTTCCCGTTGCTGGAGAAATTTTTTTTATAAATTATATAATGTATTACTATATATATTTAAAATATGCCGTATAATATACACATATCAAGGATGGAACCGGATGCCGAAAATGAAAGTCCGGAATCCGACATCCGGTTCCATCCCTGATATACATATACATTGTATAATATTTTATAGTAGATCTAAAATATATGCCCATCCGCCATAGATCGGTGCCATTGCGATACCCGATGTTGTGCAGCAGGCGCCCGGCTTGCCCAAGACGCGGTCCGGCAAGGTGACGCGGCGCATTTTGCGCAAAATTGCGGAAGGTGACACCGGCGCCGATTTGGGGGACACATCGACGCTGATGGACGAGGCGGTGATCGAACAGCTATGGCAGGGCCGACTCGAGCGCGGGCTGTGCAACCGCGCCTAGCTTGGCGCCATGCCCAGGCTGACCCCTGAAACACTCATTGACTGATCAACAAACAACGACATTGACCTTAGGAATGAAATGATGGTGACCAATCGATATTTTAGGGACGCCCGGTTGATCACCCTCCATTATTGACCCGATGTTTCCTTTTGTGCATGACCAGAGGTATTATGCAGCTGATCAATCGATAATTTAATGGCCGGTCGATCGATCATCCATTATTGATCAGCAAGCGCTGCTTGTTTACCGTTTGTAAATAAGTCACAGAATCCTTGATTGATCCAATACTAATGGATTTGTCAATAGATGCGATCAGAGAGAGGATAGAAATGACTGGTCAGTAGTACGGCAATCAACCGATCCGAGGTTGCTGATCAAATAAATCTATTACCTAAGAAATTACTGATCAGTACGGCAATCAACCGATCCGAGGTTGCTGATCAAATAAATCTATTACCTAAGAAATTACTGATCAGTACGGCAATCAATCATCCGATTTAGCTGATCAAATAAATCTATTACCTAAGAAATTACTGATCAGTACGGCAATCAATCATCCGATTTAGCTGATCAAATAAATCTTTTACTTATGTTATACATATTTATGTGTATGTTTTAGTCTCCTCCTTCTCATTTGCTCGTTGGGATTTGCTTGTTTGTGAAATTTTGTTCCCAAATATTTTTTTAAATTTCAATTCACTGCACTTATATATGGACTCTACATTATTGTCCTCCATTTTCCATTCTTTTTGACCTTTAAATACATAATGTTGCCAGTTAAGTACGGTAAATTTTTTTTTGGAAATTTACTTTATTCCATAGCCCATAAATTTCATTTTTAGGCCACCTGCAGCCAAAGTTGCGAGAAAATTTACAGAATTATAACACGTATTTTCCAAGAAAAGCGAAGCCTGACCTTGGGTTTCAGGGGAGGCTAGGTTAAAAAAAATCAAAATCGACCTCTAGGGGTGCTTAAATTTTCCGGTTTTTTTTTTGCTCATAGAAGTGTTTTTTTTTTAAAAGGAATTCGGCGGGAAATTTTTTTTTTATAAATTACTTCGTTTTTTTCCGGGTATTACTTTAATTCTAATTTCATAATACCAACACCAAACAATGCCAAAAGGAATATTTTTTGATAAAAATAACAATTAATAAACTTCTTAACAGTCGAAAAAAAATTTCTTGATCAGCAGCATTCACCAGTCATCATTGCCAATCTGCTGCATGTGCTGAGACGCGTTGAATTTGTTCCGCGTGGCGCCGACGTACGGGCGGTACGGCACGGCGTCCTTGGCGCGCGCGAGGCTCAATCGGCCCGCCGAATAGTCGAACATTACGCAGAACGAGTCCAGGAACACGTCGCCCAGTACCCAATCCTGCGATGCGGTGAAAATTATAATAACAATCCTGCGGCTAGGCATGGACGCAATTTTGCCTGGAAAGCCGGGATTTTGCCGGGTTTTAGGGGGTCCACGCCTGGTTTGTGTTGGATTTTAGAAAATTTGGCCGGCTTTTTAAGTGTTTTTCGAGTTTTTGAGACGGATTGTTAGGGTTTCGCCCCGATCTCTCTGCTCGAATGTCCACAAACTTCGGGCATGCCATTGCCACCCAGAGGCACGGATCCAGGTGGAGCGGGTAAGTACGTACCCCTGCCCTCCCCCTGACTAAAAATTCCGCATAAAAAAGGTCCCCTAAAAAATTCTGAGATTACGGCCCCCCAGTCCCAAACCCTGGCTAAGTCCCTAATGCCATCCTTAACGGCTCCATACATCGAAATGCCATCCAGGCATTTATCCAGGGAGGAACACGGAATACGTACCGCCCCACCCCCAAGACCAAAATTCTTTCGACCCAGACATAAATCATGGGTGCGCTTTACCGCCGTGTATCCGTCGCCGTACATGCCAAACACCCCGAGGGCACATTTGCCATCTGGCAAATTCAGCTAAAAAAAAAATTTAATCGAACATTTTTACTATAATAATTAGGGTTAAGAATTATCGGTTTTAAATCGGTCCCTCCTCCTTCTCCCGGTTTTTAGTTCGGCCGGTTTTCCTACCCTTGGTATCCATTTTTGGCCTAACAAATAAGTGACCGGTTTTTTCGACCCCCGGTTTTCGGTTCGGTTAAGCGATTATCCCCAACCCTAATTATAATAATACTGGTCTGTAATATACACATTTATATAATTATACATCAAACACATATTCCTCGGGCGTTATTGCAAAATCTTTGTCGTTAATTTTCAACACAAATGGGTCCAGCACAGGGATTTGGTCACATTGCACAGTGTAAATGTCATTTTCCTCACTGTATTCAGCGTGGGTAGACTCAACTTTAACACAAAAACAAAATTTAAATTAAAAAAAAATGCAACAATTTTTTCCTCTAATATAAGCGCCCAGGGCTTAACTTTTTAATATACTCCGAAGGGGGTGGAGTTAAAAATTTTTCGAAGTCGGCACACTTCTATTTTTCACACCCCCTCGAGGGCGGCTTGTGAGGGGAGACTTTATTAGCGAAATTCGTAAATTAAATTGGCTTTTATTAGAGAACCGGTAAATTAAATTTGTTAAATTTCAAAATTTCTATGTGGGTGTTTTTATCCGTCGAATGCCAACAAATGACTCGAGTGCCGATTTAGTCATTATCAATTATCCAAATTTTAATGATATTGTAGGTAGTTCAAGTAAAACCAATTTGTAAAATTTGGAAAAAAAAATTATGACCAAAAAGTGTCCATTGACGGATTGTCCACTGACGGATAGTCCTTTTCTATCCAACACATTTTAAACGAGGGCGGGGGGGGGGGGGTTCTATTGACTTTTCACAATGTTGTCAGGGATCGATGAGGTCGAGGAGAGCAACCCGTAAAAAAACCCCAAAAAAAAAAATTCTTGGACAGAAATTAGAAAACATTGAACAAAAATAACGAAACTGATCATGTTGATTTGCAGGTACGGTCCACCGATCAACGCAATGCCCGTTTCTACTGTAGCGGACTGAGTACGAAATGTGTAATATTGGCCAATTTTGAAGCTGAAAAGTCATATCATATTGTAGTATTAATCAACGATCTACATATACATATATTATATATATATTTGTATTACGATACATTATATATTAATACATATATTTATATAGGTATATTGCAACCCGTCAATACTGATCAGCCAACTGCGCAGCCGTGTCACAAGTGGCACGGCGTGCCATGGCCCAACGCAGTGATCATTGTCCGGGCCACCAAGCGTCAAAAAGCCTCCCGGGCCTCCCAGTTGGACAGGGCGACGCCTATTGGGAATTTTTGTCGTTTTTTAAATTTTTTATTTGATTAGGATTAATAGACCCTACCGTTCGAGGACAATTATGCCGGGGACCGGACAGAGCTTGGGTCAGGGAAATGAGAACGGGGGAGAGGCACAAAAAATGGTGGGACGGGAATAGACTCGGGAAAAGGCCTAAAAAATTTAAACATTTGTTTTTTCAAAAAAAATTCATTTTCTATGCCGTAGCTCAGCTGGAAGAGTTACCCGTAAATTGGTGTGGGTTCGAGTTCCACCGGACGCGTATCAGGAATGTGACCGGATTTTCGCTTTTTTTTAAAATTTGATTCTAGGAAAGCCCCGGGGCTCTATTTTTCAACCCTCCTCAAAAGGGGGACTTTATTTCAGGGAGGGGGGGGGCTCTACTTCAGGGGGAGCTCTATTTTCCAACCCCTCTCAAAAGGGGAGCTTTATTCCGAGGGGGCTTTATTTCAGGGAGGGGCTCTACTTCAGGGGGAGCTCTATTTTCCAACCCCTCTCAAAAGGGGAGAGGGGGCTTTATTTCAGGGGAGGCTTTATTTTAGGAATTACGGTATATCAAAAAATTAAATTTTGTGTTCACCAATCCAGCCAGATGGTGAACACGGGCTGGTCAAGCTGGTCCAGCATGTTCATCAGGGCAGGCCGTTGGCCAACAAATGCGCGCGAAGGCCACGCTAAGCCCAAAAAGCCGTCAATCGGAAATTTGGCTTTCTGGTTTACAATGTAATTGGCCAGCAATAAGCCTTGGTCCTCAAACTGCAACGGTCCAATCTGAATGTCCCCCGAAAGTAGGACAATTTGACAAACTTAATAATGGCTCATTGTTGGACAGTTTGTCTTGGGTGGTCTGTTGTTATTGTTGGACAATGTGTTGAGGTGGACGAATGATCCATGGAAAGGTATGGCCAATTGATTATGGGGACAAGAATGGACAGTTTGTCTCGGTGGAGTCATTTTGTCATACCCGACATTGTGTATGTATAGAAATCCATTGAAAACTTAATGGCTAATTGTCTCTAGATTCCGTATATTCTTTGGGCGGACACTATGTATAAAGAGTTATTTTGTCACTGGACAATATGCCTATAGAGGGAAAATCCAAAATTTAATGCGAATTGACCAATCGCCGGTTTAACTTCGGGATAATACGCATTGAGTCATCCCAAATTTGTCCGAATCCCGTAAATTCGGTATTTAGTTCCGAACAAAATTCATTCACCTGAAGAACATCCTTATAGAGATGACCTTTCGTCATGTTTCGCGTATATTTCATATGTTCATAATCTGTAAAAATTGTCTTAAAGTAAGCAAATCCCCGCTAGGCCCAGACGAGATTGGTTTGAATGGATAATCTCCCGCCCTAATTTGAGCCCCCCCCCCCGCCTGGCCCCTCTAATAATCCTCCTTTTTTGGGTTGGAGGAGGAGGGGGGTGAAAAATAGGACTCTCCTAATAGAGCCCCCCCCCCCTTTCTTGTAAAAAGTCTCTCCTCTAAAGTAACCCCCCCCCCCTCCCGAGAGGGTTTTTTTTCCTCCTCCTGCTCCGCCATTAAGCTTCCCTTTTGAGGGTGTAGTGGCGATGAAAATAAACCCCCTGGGGCTCTAATAAAAGAAACGGCACCTTTTTCAAAAACACAATCTGTGCTCGGAATGGTTGCTTCACCGCCATCAGCGTGAAGTGTTGTCGATGCGCTTAAATTGGAAACAGTCCCATTGTCACTGTCCTCGGTTAAAGAAAACTTCCCGCCCGACCTATTACCGTTTTTTCAAAAATTTTCCGATTTCTATTGAAATATAGGCGTCATAATCATGGGTTTTTGAAGCCGAATACCCAAATCTATAATCATCATAAACACCCAGTCGTTTCATAAGCCCAACCTGAACCCGAAGATTTTTCATACATTTTGAAAATTTAAATCTTTATTCCCTTTAATAGAACCCCGGGGGTTACCATAAAAAAATTCATGAACCTTGCGTTAAAGCGTTTCTTGGCATAGTTCCAGACTGGGGCGCGCACACAGGCTTCATCTGTGCAGCGGCTGTCAATTACCCAAAAGTATGGGGAGCTGGTGTCCAGGGCCATCGTCAGTTGTTGCGCTGAAACAGTTGAACATTTTTTAATGTGTAAGAGATTAACAATACACCCATATTTCCTCTATTTGAAGTCCCCCCTCTATTTAAAGGCCCCCTTCCATTTGAAAGCGCCCCTCTATTTGAAAAGACCTAGTGCTTTGCGAGAGACTGTCTCCAGTCTCGATATCGAGTCTTGGTTTGGTCTCAAATCTCGGTCTCTTTTGTCTCAAGTCTCGGAATCAAGTTTTGCTCTGTCTTGAATCTCGGTTCGGTATCGAGTATTGATCAAATCAGATTCTCAGTCTCAATTCTTAGTCACTAGACTCGGTATCGAGTTTTTCTCCGTCTTGAGTCTCGGTTCGGTATCGAGTATTGATCAAATCACATTCTCAGTCTCAAGTTAGTCACTAGAATCGGTATCGAGTTTTTTTCTCGGTCTTGAGTCTTGGTTTGGTATTGAATATTGATCAAATCTCGATATCTCGGTCTCGAGTCCCGGAACATGCCATGTCCACCACTACAACAACACAACAACGTACGTGGCATGCCCAGCGTGATGTTAGCGGTATGATAGCCGCTGTAGATTTCCAAATCCTCGTTGTCATCTGTTGGATACATCCAATCGTTGCGGCGTTCGACCACCGATGTCCAGTTGTCGTTCAGCAACAATTGGTTGCGCAATGAGCCGGTGGACAAAAGTGGAAGCCGATGGACAAGTGCGCAAACCGGGAAATGCGGCGACAATGGCACAACAACAACAAGCAAAATGCCAACGCCGTACAATAACAGTAGCAGCAGAAGCATCGGAATAATACGTGCAATGCCTATATTAGAGCCCCCCTCCGAAAAGCGAAATAATATCGCAGTGTTTATATTAGAGCCCCCCTCCGAAAAGCAAAATAATACGCGCAATGACTATATTTGAGCCCCCCTCCGAAAAGCAAATAATACCACAATGCCTGTATTAAAGCCCCCTCCGAGAAGCGAAATAATACGCACAATGCCTATATTAGAGCCTCCCTCCAAAAAGCGAAATAATATAACGCATTGCCTATATTAGAGCCCCCCTTCGAAAAGCGAAATAATATACCGCATTGCCTATATTAGAGCCCCCTCTAAAAGGAGAAATAATGCAACAATGTCTATATTAGAGACCCTCCAAAAAGCGAAATAATATAACGCATTGCCTATATTAGAGCCCCCCTTCGAAAAGCGAAATAATATACCGCATTGCCTATATTAGAGCCCCCTCCAAAAGGAGAAATAATGCAGCAATGCCTATATTAGAGACCCTTCCGAGAAGCGAAATAATATACCGCATTGCCTATATTAGAGCCCCCCTCCGAAAAGCGAAATAATATACCGCAATGCCTATATTAGAGCCCCCTCCAAAAGGAGAAATAAAACAACAATGCCTATATTAGAGGCCCCTCCGAGAAGCGAAATAATATACCGCATTGCCTATAGAGCCCCCCTCCAAAAGGAAAAATAATACCGCAATGCCTATATTAGAGCCCCCTCCCTACGAAAAACATTTTTCCTTTAATAGACCCCATTTAGAGCCCGCCTATAATAGAGCCCCCTCTTATAGGACCGTCTCTAACCAAGTTTGTGGAAGTTGACTAACTAACTAACTGCACGAATTTATGGATCTCTAAATTTGAATTGGACCAAGAATATGGGCGCTGAAACGAGCTCGACTTGAAAAATACAATCCCACCCCGGGGGGTTCTAATATAGTTATAGGCAGAAAATTTGGGTAGGCCGGCAGCCCTAAAAATGTGCCGATGTGAACCACCCCCAAATTATTTTTGTTACTGAATGGCATTGTATCAAATTATCGCGTGACAGAGAAAGATTGCGCATTTTTGCCACCCAAAAGCAAACATTGGACGCACAAATTGTGTTGCTGCCATTGAATTATTTATTCAAAATGTGGCACAATTATTTTTTTCCACCTCTCTATTTTTTATTATTTATGCCTCGGCATGAAATTTGACATATGTAAAATTTGTTTGGAATTTTTAAATTTGCTTACATCTCAGTTGGCACGTGCCCTAAAGAAATGTTTCAAACAAAATTTAATGTAGCAGAAGAGGGGGAAGAGCGTGATTTTTCTATAAATAAAATATGCAAATTTCGCAAAAATTTGTCTTTGTTGAGCCATAAATTTGTGCCGGGAAAGAAGCATTTGGTGGCAAATGCGCTTTATTTGATGAGATTAGCTAGCTGTGCCGTGAGGGCCCACTGGCGGCAAATTGCTTTTGTTAGGGTGGCAAATTCGCGTCAATTTTTGTTTGCACTTTCTTGCATTTCTGATCAATTTTCCGACAAATTTTCAAAAATTTTTAAGAGGGGGAGGGGAGTGGAGGTGGAAAAACCCGGAAATGCCACTAAATTTGCATTAAAATAACACATTTTTCAAAGCAATGAATGCTTCTGCGCCTACTCTGCTGCAGCATCCTCATTCTACGCCAACAACAACAACGACGACAACGGAAATTCCCACCAACGGTAGTTTATAAAATAGTTTTTTGAAATTTCGGTTTGGCATGTTTCGGTTTTTAGGGTTTTTTTTCGAGGCCAAATTATTTTTTGGGGAGGGGCGGGGAGGTGAGCGCTGCGACTGTCGGCAAGGCCGGAAAATTTTTGTATATATAGGAGTTGTCAAATTCGGATGCGAATTTTTATAAACCCATTTTCAAAATTTTCACCGCAAATTTCTCTAAATACAAGGCCTAGGGGTTCAATTAAAAAACCTAACCAAGCTTTTAGGGCCAACAGCGTTCTTGGATTCCGCCTCATTGCTGGTGTTTGCCGGTGCCCTTCTGCTACCGTTCGTTCGTTAGATTTTTGTGTTCAAAATTATTTAAAAACAAAATTTTTGATTAGGTACCTAAGAATTTTTTTTGAAAATTTAATTTTACATTTTTAAAAACAGTTCCTTCTTCTACATGGCCATTTTGGTGTTCATCTGTTGTCAGTGCCCGGAGCGTCAGCGACAGCAACGGCATGAACAACGACAGCAAAAGCACCGGCACATTGGGCCAGGTAAATACTGTTTTTTTTGTCTCTTACAATAGAACCCCATGGGGTCTTTATATAGTCCGCTCTCTGGGGGGACAATTTTTGGGTTTAATTAATAGATTTTTGGGGGCTTGTTCAATTGATAGAGTTTTTATTTTTTTAAATCTTATGGTTCAAAGTGATTAGTTTTTTTTAATTTTTTCAAAAATTGTATCAAAAATATATTGAAATTTTGCGAGAAAACAGTTTTCCCCAAATTAGAACCCCCGCGTTATTTCGCTAATGAATTTATAGGTTCAACTGAACACTTTACGTCCACATTATCATCATCATCAGCCACAACGTCGTTACGGGATGACGTTGAACTTCAAGCAACGGAACAAGAGAAGCGGCGTCAAATTGCTGAGCATAAATTTTAATTTCTATTGTATTTATATTTCCAATTAATAAAACTATCTGTCCTATAACAGAATCCCCCCCCCCCCTTTAATATAGAGCCCCGCCCTCCAATACAACGAACTCCCTTGAAGCAAACCTGTATTTGAACGCTCTCACTTTTGATTCGATTGTATTTGAGCCCCCCCCCCCCTCCCCTTAAGAGGGTACCATATTTCCTCTAATAGACGCCCTTTACAATACCCCCTCGAGGGGAGGGACGTCAAAAGGAGGGAGGGAACGCCAATTAGAAGGGGGGGGGGCGTCAATTGGAGGGGGGCATTAATTTTTACATTACATTCCGCGAGGGGAGGGGGGCGTCTAACAGAGGAAACATGGTATGCAAAATTTTCCGCGTTTATTTCTGCCTTATAAAATAAATGCAGTAAAATGAAACTGTTAAAGTGATGCTCTTTATATCTTTTTAATCAAATAATCATTTATTGCTCATTAATAAGCCGTTGTCTTTAATGATCAGAGATCGTTATCGATTGATTGATCGACAAAACGATCAGGCTGTCAACAACTTCAGCTGCTGCTCTCCAGTGCCAAACATCACCATCTGATGGCTGTAGTCATGCAGCTAAAGAATTCAAAAAAATTTTCTAAATTTTTTTCGGTCCAATATAAAAAGAAACACTTAAATGCCTTAATAATTTTTTTTTAATTTTTTTTCGAGGCAAAATCTTACAAAATAATTTTTTTACCACAATTTCGTCATTTTGTCCGTCAATTGCGACCACTGAACGACCGTCACAGTCCGTTGTGCCCACCGTTCCATCGACCATTGAACGAATGGTAAAAATTCGTGAGGACGCCTCATAGCGAATCCTTGCAAAAAAAAATTCCGTATTTCCTGAATTAGACCTCTCAAAAGGTGGGAGAAGGGGCTGAGAATTTTCCGGACCTTTTGAAAATTCCGGAACAGAATTTTTAAAAACTATGGATTTTGATTGGAATAATTTCGGATTCCCATCTTTTTCTTATGTCGGTCCCCTGGGTCAGAGGCACCGAGGGGTGAAAATTTCGTTTCGTTTTTAATTTTTTAAAGGTTTTTTTTTTTCGTATTTGTGCCACAAACCTACCTTGAATTGATATCATCCAAAAAGCGCGAATGGCATCGCATGCCGTCCACAGCGTTGCACGGCTTTGCCCACTCAAAAAGGCGGCACAAATGCATTGCCGCGCGGTTGGCACCGCCAACGGCGATGAATGTGTGCACCATTTGTGTCAGTGGGGGGCCCAACTCTTCACCAGTGTCCACACAAGAACCGCCAAGAATTGCCTAAAAAAGCGGGCAATCGATTTGTTTTCGCGCACGGATTTAGCGCGAGTTTTTTTGAGGGATCTCTCACGAAATTTAGCGGGGAAAATTCAGACGGGATTTTGTTAGGGATTTTGCGCGAGATTTTGGGAATGTCACGTCCGATTTTGTGCGAGATTTCACGCGGAATTTAGGGCGGGGAATTTCGCACAGGATTTGTTGGAGATTTCGCGCGGATTTTTGAAGGTCTCACGGCATCTGCATACAGATCTCAATTAGTCCCGAAATAGAACTTCAAAATTTGTACGCTTTTGGCATTATGGTGTAATTGGTGTACTGTAACTTTCTTGCGATTGGTGAGCCCATACTGTAGCCAATAATGTCCACTTGAGATGCGCGAGTGAATTGTGTGACGGCACGGATCAGCAGACGAACCTTTAATGATTTGGTGGCATAAAGTAATCACACAAAATTTCCGAAAATAAAGTCCCCTCCTAAATTAAAAACCCCCAAGTTTTTTAAACACAATTATTCATTTTTATTTTCCAAAAACAAAGCCCCCTCCTAAATTAGACCCCCCCCCACAAATTTTTTTTGACACAATTATTCATTTTATTTAATGTTCTGCCTATAATCGAATCGATGCATACTGCGATATTTGTATTTGACCGGTTTACCGAAAATATTTTGGGTGATTTTGTCAATTTTTCAACATCGGCATTTTATCCCAAAATTGACGATACCGAAAATGGCATTTTTTGTCGAACATTAAATTTTGTCACCCACCTTTTTCACATGATCGCATTTCATCGAGTCGCGCAGCCAGCCCTTCAGGCCACGTCCGTTGGTGGTCGCGTACAGCTCGCTGTCGCGGTAGCCGCCCTGGTCGCGGAACAGGCGTCGCACTGAGTTCAGCTCGCTTGCCATGCTGGTCAACCCGTGCACAAAAATGACGGGACGCTTACTAAATACATACAATAGGTATTATAAGAATGTGTCATAAATATTTCAAAATTTTGTAAATTTTAAAATTCTTTGAATTACTCAACTCTCAAAAAGAGCAAAATTAAAAAAAATCAGAGGCACTATTGTACTAAACGTAACATTCCAACGCCGTATTAGAATTTTTTTTTTTGCATGAATCTAATTAAACACATATCTCAACTCGATTCATCATAACCAGGGAGGTCTTAATTCGGAGGGGGGGGGGTCTGCAATTGGAGGGGAGTCTTTTATTTTTTACTCCGTCCACAGTTGTCATTAATTCGAGAAGGTTTTCAAATGGGGTGGGGTCTTCAATTAGAGGAAAACCGACTTGCTGTGTTTCAAGGGGGGCCTCTATTAAGTGTGGTGGACGGGGCCTCTATTGTGGGTGGGATCAATTTGAGGAGGGTTCTTTAAATTGTAAAGTTTGAAAAACTACCAATCCTTAGAAAAAAATTAAATCGGTAATAAAAATCTAAAATAATTTATTCATTTAAATTTTTAAAAAATGAATAGCGGACTTAATTTTTCTTGGCGCATTTGCCACTCACTTTGCTTTCATGCGCTTTTTGCCGCCCCCAAAGCTTCCGTCGATGCCCAAATCTCGGCGCGCAATTTTGTCCTCCGTCTCATTGCCAAAAGCATTGCGCAAAAATTGCGAGAACGGCACAGAAATAGTGGCATTTGAGGAGGATGGGATGATAAGCAGAAGAACAATGGCATAAAATATTATTATGGGAATGATTGAAAATGGCAAAATTGGACCAATGTGTGCCAATCTCATCTGCATTAAAAAATGCCAAAATTATTAGGCCCCCAGCCGCCAAAAATTGGCTTTTTCTTAGACCAACGTAAAAAAAACCCCCTTAAAAAATGATACCGGAAATTTCATCCCCGACATTTTTTTAAATTCTCCAGCCAATCTCACTAAATTTGTTCGGGATTTTGTACCGGATCCCCGACATTCCTGTCCCCGCCAATCGGGGACAAGAACCCTATACGTCTGTCACGCAACAAAACCTAATATTATTTATGATTGCGGGTGCCGGGGGGGAGGGACAAAAACATTCGTTTTATAAGCCCCCCCCCCCCTGCGGCGCCCCCAATTGTTTGTGGACGGCGCCGCGCGGTAGGGAAACAACGCTTTTACTATCCGTGCGCCCATTGTTTGGGGCGCCGCCGGCGGTGTGTTATGACGCGGCGGCGGCGCGGGGCGTTTAATTGGGCGCGGCGCCGATTGGCCAATAAAGCGATTTGTGCTTTCACTCTTATCAATCATAACTCCATTCATCATCAATCTACATATGTTTATGAATGAAAGCATATAAAAAACATTGTGTTTGGGGCACAATTGCAGAAAAATAGGGCAAAAAAAAAAGTGCATTGGGAAAATAGTCGTAAAATTTTGATGTTACCCCAAGTCCCAAGCCTCGAATTTGATGTTACCCCAAGTCCCAAGCCTCGAATTTGATGTTACCCCAAGTCCCAAGCCTTGACCCAGTCAAAAAAAAAAACCCCGAAAATTTGCAACCCGAAATCGTTAGTCAAAAAACCCGAATACCGAAACTGGAATTTCGGTTGCAACGCTGCTAATGTTGGTAGGACACCAGCGCCCCCATGGGGGTTGTTGCAGCGGGGCTATCGAATTGTGGAGAGTGCTTGGCACGGTATCAGTATTTTAGTACCGATTTCTGTATAAACGACACGGTATCGCGCTATAACGGTGCATACACCGAAATACCGTGATATATTATATGCCCCGGTATCGGAAAGCGCATTTGCCGAACTTTAGTTATGGGCCATGTTTCAGGGGATGGGGGTTCAAAGGGCATGCCATAGGTCCTGTCGGCAAAAAGATCCAATATAGTGTCGGGTGCAGGAATCGGTTTTTCTGATTTTGTGTCCTATGTAAGCTATAGGCTTGTCCGTCTAAAAATGCCCAAAAATATTGCGGCCTTGGAATTTAAATTAATTTTTAACTCATTTTTATGTCTTCCTAAAATTAGTGAATGAATGAAAATGTAAAATTAATTAAATTTGTCCCCAAATATGGCAAACTAAAATTGAAAATTCTTCTTTAATTTTACAGGCCATGAAAAATTGCATTAGTGTGTCAATGAATTAATAAATAAATTGAATGCGCACTATTTATTGTAATTATTTTTATCAAAACCCAAACTTCGATCATCACTGATCAGAGGGGGATGGGGACAAATCACAAAGTTTAACGGCATTTAATTAAACCAAATTAAATTTTGAGCATTTTTCACTCCGTTCACTCCGCCGAAATTTCGTTGCTGCCAGCCGGGGGAATCAATTAATCAGTAATCAATCACATTCTTTTGCAGTTTGTTCATCTGCTGCCGCTGCGGTTGAACTGTCAGCGCCGGCGGCGTCGTCGACTGGCATAAAAGCGATGCCTCGAGCGAAAAAATCTAAAATCAACAAATAAATTTATTACAAAAAAAAAACTGATCGGATAAAAGAATTCAGGTTTTTTTATTTTTAATATATTAAATTAGGTTATTGATTTCCAATTTTCTATCTTCATGTTTCGGACCAAAAATGGTAAAAAATATGTGAGATTTAAGCAATTTTTGACTCAAAATGCCAAAAATCTTTCTATTTTAGTACAATTTTTGAAAAAATTATTAAAAATCTAATAATCTGTCTAAACAAAAAAACATTTTCGACATCCGGTTACATTCCTGGTGCTCATCAGTATGAAAATTAAATATTAGGCAAAAATGTTAACCCCGCGGATGGGATTTGAACCCATGCGAGACCGGGTTGGGAAAATTTTTAGAGGAATTACAGCTTTTCCAGAAAATTCGAAATCCTGACTTAGCAAAAAATTATTTCGGCTTCATCATTCTTGCCCACCAAGGTATATCATTGTTTTTTTTTTTGTACGCTTACATTGAAGCATCAATGCTTGGCTCATGGCGTCTGTTTTGTTTTTGACGCTGTTTTGGCATTTTGTTGTTGTTGGCACTGGCAAAGTGTGGCAAAAATGGGCCACCACCAAAATTATGCACAGCAAAGCGCAAAAAACAGTAAAACAACGTGAACACATTCTTTTTCAAAGCCTAGTGAACAGATCGGCTTGATTGAATTATTTTATTAAAAAAATGAAGAAAATAATTAAAAATATTACAATTTATCTAATAGATGCCCCAGGGCGTCTATTTTTCGATTCCTTCCGAGAGGGCGGGAGGACGTTAATAGGGGGGTTCTATTGAAATAAATAGGGTATCCAACAGCTTAGTTAAAGCCCAAAATAGCTTTTTGTCCGAACAATATTTAAATCAGAGCGACTTTTTAGCAACTAAAAAACTGAGGCTTTAGAGTTATAGCACCAATTTTGGTATTTTCTAATTAAAAACTATTTTAGCCTTTTCCTAAAATTTGGACCGATTTTTCAAAAAAAATACACATCTAAATATTTGAAGAATAATTTCAATAAATTAAAATTAAAAAAAAAATGAAGACACATTTTTGTTCTGAGAGATAAAGGATTTCAAATAAAGTCTCGAATTGTTTACGAATTCTCAAAGTTGGACTGGCAAATTGGATTGATCGTTATTATATGATCTGGTTTTGTGGGAGGGGTGGGCAAATCTAATTGAATTTCCATTATTTGACAAATGGCAGGTGGGCAGATTTGGTATGGGTAATTAATTGGCCCCTCTAAACACAACTCGTCAGTGTTTGTTTTGACTGTTTTTGGGCTCAAAAATGTGCGTGTGATCAGCAGCACAGAGAAACAACAATCGACAAACAAATTGAAAATGTGATCAAATTGTTTTGTACTAACAAAATGATAAATGAACAGACAACAAAAATGTATAAATAAAATTCAGAGAAAATCAAATTAAAATTGTTTTAATGATTTTATAATTAGGTTGATCCGGGATTTTTTTTCTTCCGAAGACCGGGACTGACAGTGAAAAAACAACCGGGGATTGACAATTCGAGTGTGATCACCCCGGGACTGACAATTGGTGGAGTGATTAATCCGGCACAGAGATTCGAGGAGTCATCAATCTGGGACAGAGATTCGAGAAGTGATTAATCCGTGGCAGACGATTCGAGGAGTGATCAATCCGTGGCAGACGATTAGAGAAGAGATCAATCCGGGACAGACGAATCGAGGAGTGATCATTCCGTGGCAGACGATTCGAAGAGTGATCAATCTGGGACTGGCAATTCGGGGACTTATCAACCTACTGACAATCCGGGAGTGATAATTTCTGTACTGACAGTCCGAGAGTGATCAACCCGTGACTGGCAATTCGAGAAGTGACCAACCCGGGATTGACAATTCGGGAGTGATCAACCCGGGACTGTCAATCAATCAAACAATAACCAAAAATTAATGGCCCCATCGCGGCGCCCATCCGCCAAGAGTCTCGACAGAACTTCTTCATCATTCTTTAATTATTTCGCTCCCCCACACCCGGCAGGTTTCACATGTGCATAGGCCAAATTATTAGTGACGTTCAAAACTGAAAATTTCTCGAGACTCGAGACCAAGAATTGACCCCGAGACTCGGGACCATGACCCAAAAAAGCTGAGACTTTGAGTCGGGAACCGAGACTCTCAAGCGTCACTGAAATTATGGCTCTTAGATAATGGCGCTGATATTCGGCCATTATATTCTCACAATTCAAATTTAAGACATTTAAAAATTTTATCACAACTTTAAGAGTATGTAGAGAATGTCCACAACAAAATGCAAAAAATCATATCGACCCGCCGGTGTCTTTCTTCACAACAAGAAAAATTTTTGTTTGTAAAATATGCGCAAAAAATCGAGGCAATTTGAGGAAACGAACAATGTGGAATTTTCAATTAAGTTCATAAATATCAAATGGCATATTTCCTCTAATATTTAGAAGCCCAGTGGGGCTTCTATTTTTCAATATCCCAAAACAATATAATTCTATAACATTTTACAAAAAAAAAATTGGCATTTTTAAACACTGATTAGGTAGAGGATTTTTGATTGTAGGATTACAGTTCAGCCCCCGTCTTTAGGCTAGGGGGGCTTCTATTAGAGGGCCTAGGCTTCAATTAGAGGAAATACGGTATGGGTTCATTGTGTTGTATAATAGTAGCCTATCATTTTCTCCATCAATCGTTGCCAATCCGGCACTTTGCCATGCATTGTGCATGCGTGCGGAAGCGATTCTCGTTGCCGCCACATGTCTGCGCCCCGAATGGGTAGCACTGGGCGGTGACTGCGTCAAAATAGTAACGCGTCAGCAACGGCACGCCGTGTCGTGCCGCGTCATCGCCTGCGTCGTCGTCGTCAGCTGCGTTCGCGCCAGTGTCATCTACGGGAGCATCGTGTGCGGGCGCTTCATCCACAGCAGTCGCAGCCGCTTTGTCGCTGCGAATGATCGCAGACGACGTCCTGCTGCTGCCGTTTGTCGCAAGCGCAGGGCACATGCCGGACTCTGTGATCAGCAGAATTTGAATGAAATAAATGGTGAATTTTGCGCCAGGGTGTCAAATAAATTTGCAAAAATTAATTTATTTTTACGACCAAATTCGAAACAACAATTAGGTATATATTTTGTCACTAAATGCCATTATTTAAATTTTGGTTCACCAGGAAATAGGTTCGAAATATTATGCCAATGTTCATACCGCTCCGGTATTTAGAACCCCCCCCCCCCCCTCCCCTTGAAGGGAAGGTCTACTATTAGAGGGTCTTATTTTTCATGGCGGAGGGAAAATTTACCTAAATTTATGGCTCTCTTAATTAGAGGAGGGGGGAGGGGGAAGGGGAAGGCTTTACCTAAATTTTGTAGCTCTTTTAATTAGAGGGGGGGGGGGGTTAATATAGAAATTTTTTAATAAAAATTTACCTGGCGGCAAATAGCAAAGGCTCGGATAGTGCGAAATGGCCTCAAAGATGGGCGGTCCGGGAAGCACGGGCGAGGCGTTCACAACGACAACGGCGGGAAGAAGCAGCAGTAATGGCGGCAACACAATGCCAAGCAACAAAATCCTTCGGAGCAGCAAAAACATTGTCGTCACCGGAGGGCAATAAATAATGAAAAATTGGCTGATAAATGCAGCAGAAATAGATGAGGTCATCAGTCAGCTAGCTATAAAGAAACATTTATTATTATTTTGTGAATTCAAAATATTGCCAGAAAATAAAGTCCCCCCCCCCTCAAATAGTATACTCCTTCCTTTTAAGGATGGTTGGAAAATGCGCCCTCACCCCTCGCTAAGGTAGAGCCCTCCTTTTGAGGAGGGCTGGAAAATAACCGCCGCCCCTCCCCTAAAGTAGTGTCCTTTTTTTTGAGTCCCCCCCTAAAATAGAGGCCCGACCTCACAAATAAGCTCCCCCTCCCCACCCAAATAAACTTGTCCCTTTGAGGGGGCTAAAAAATAAAGGCCCAAAAAACAGAGACCCCTAAAATAAACTCGCTGTTGGTATTAGAGAGAGTTGGAAAATAAAGCCCCCCCCCCCCCTTAAACTCTGATCGGGCTCGGGGATTTTATCCAAAAACTTGATGGATCAAAATCCAAAAGCGACGGGCGGGCATGCAGTGTGCGTCAAACGACTGAAGCCCCATGGGGGGGCTACCCGTGAAGAAACGGGAAATGGTGCTGGACGGAAAGTCGGTGAATTTTGGGGATGAGGGGAGCGGCAACGATAGGGATTTGCGGTTGGAGGGGGGGGGGGGATTTGTGGGGATATTGGAGCAGCAACAACAACACACAATAAATACACAAATAAATAAATATCACTTCCATGCAAAAGCAATTTGAATGTGTGCAGCAGCAGCAGCAGCAGCAGGGGGAGGGGAGGAAAATCGGGGCAGATCATATAATGGCGCCGCGGGGGGTGCGCGAGAGGGAAGGAACTGGTTGGTGTCCATTTCCAAATTTCGCGCGCCGCAAATGCGCCGCCGCGAATTCGTCCCCCATTTTTTGCCGCCTTAATGCGCAGCATGCAAATTAAAATTAGCATATTATTAGGCACAAAAAATTTGGCAGTGGCTGGGAAATAAGGCCAAAAATGTCTGAGACAAGGGACCGAGGATTGTGGTCCGAGATATTGTAGACTTCGGGACGGGGATATCGGGATTGGGAAACATCGAAGTGTTTCGGCGGATTAGGCGCGTCGGGGGGTTGGGGACGTCGAGATTGGGGACATTGGGGATTAGGCGTGTTGAGGATTATGACATCCGGGTCAGCGATTGTGGACATCGAGGTCGGGGATTAGGGGTATCCGGGGTCGGGCATATTTCTAGTAATGCATGCCTAGTATGAATGGAATTTTTCAGGATGCAAAATGGGTCAACTCCATCCATCATCACACCCCAAAATTTCCATCCCAATGATTGGACCAGTTTTTTGCGTCAAGACACATTTTTTCACTCACGCAAAATTTCAAATAAAAAAAGATGCATTTTCAAGAGATTTTTTTCTCAAAAAATTCTTTGCCTAGCATTTTAATGGCATTTAAAATAGCAATAAATTCTAAAAAAAATTTTTTTTAATATGTACATTGCTTTTAACAAAGTCAAAGGCAGAGCCCTCCTTTTTGCCTGGGATTAGTTAGAAGCCCCCCAATAAATGCTCCCAAAATTGCCCCGTAGGGGGCAGGCAATGTGTTAAACAAAAACAACAATGTGCAAGCCTCTTAAAGAGGAGTTCACTACATATAGCAAAAAAAGGGCTCCTATAAATTTATAAAAAAAGAAATATTATAGAAAATGAAAATTTTTTTATTAGGGTTGCCGCGAATCACCCGTAACCCGAACATTTTAACGACCCCTGAAATCAGGCACTCAAACATTTTAACGACCCGAAAATTTTTTTCAACCCATGGTAACCCTACCAGGGACCTGCCCCCCATATGTATTGGAAATTGTTGAAATTTTGGGCACATAAAAAAGACTGTCGTCGGCGTCCAATTTTCCCCCCCCCCAAATTTCAAGGCCAATTTGTTGCTGATTGATCAACAACAAAAAATAAAAGAAGGAGGGGGGAGGGATGTGGGAGAAGATTGTGCAGTTGTTGATGCTGTTTTGGTTCATTCATTTTCATTAGTTAGGTATGTATAAAGATGGGGAGAAAACCGGTTTTTTCGTTGTTTTTTTTTGATTTCAATTAGCTTTTTGCATCCAAATGTGAAAAAAATGAGGCAGGCGGTGCCGGATTCGAATGCTAACAATTTAAAAAAAAATTTACTGGCCATAAAAACCTACTTAAGGAAATTTTGAAAAAATTCTGGGGGGAGGGGGGCAATGGTCCATGAAAAGCTACTTGAGGAAATTTTGAAAAAATTCTAGGGGGAGGGGGGGGGGGGGGGCAGAATATGGTCCATAAAAAGCTACTTAAGGAAATTTTGAAAAAAATTCTGGGGGGAGGGGGTAGAATATGCCGACAAGTACCCGTAATACATATTTATTTCTCTTGGTAGCGTCCAGATTAGCCAACAAATAAAGAAAGACATAGGAAATATGTATTATATAATTTTTACCAACGAATTACCCAATGCAATTTTGCGTTGATTAGATTAGAGGGGTGGGGGCGGGGAGGAACCATTAATTAATTGATGGTTTTTTTGGGGGTGGGGGTGACGATTTATTTGTTCGTACGTCGCAAAATAAAGGACGAGAGAGAGAGAGAAAAATTGAGAGAACACGCAGGGGACAGAGAACACCGACGGCGGAGGGTAGACAGTGCGGATAATCAGCAGCAGATAAAAATATGTTTTACCTGTTATATGTACACATATGTGTGCATAAAATGAACAAACAATCAGCAAAAAGTTGCAAATTCAGTGATCAATAATCAGTCTGATCAGGCGCAGGACACAACCACTGATCGGAGCAGCAGCAGTCAACCAAAAGCATTCACATTGATCGCGAAACAAAAAATTAAAAAAAATACCTACCTACCGTCCCGGAGGGTTCTACTTTTTAACATCCCCCCGGGGGCTTCAATTGGGGGGGGGGGAGGTTCAAATAGGAGGGGGGTTCTATAGAGAAAATACGGACAGATTTTTGGAAAATGAATAAGCTAAAGCTAAGGGGTTAAACCAATTGTCATTAAAAAAGTAAACATTTATAAATTGAGAAGCCAACTAAATTAGCATTTACGATTTTACAACGAACAATGTGAAAGTGATCGATTATTTTGCCATAATTTGGTTCTATTTGAAGCCAAAATTGGCACTCCGATCGATCGACTAAAAAATTGAAACATGTGCTGAACCCTTCGCGCTGAATTTCGATTTTGCGTTTTTTTCAACGACGAATGGACGAGAGAAAGTTGTTGCGCTGCGCGATCGTTCCATCCCTTTATGCTTCAGAGGGCATTTAGTGGAACAAAAAAACCAAATGTAGGTCATTTTTTAATGCGTACCCTCGGGGCGAATGAAAATTTCCATTTTTACATGCCCTCAGGGCAAATGAGAATTTCCATTTTTACATGCCCTCGGGTGAATGAAAATTTCCATTTTTACATGCCCTCGGGCGAATGAAAATTTCCATTTTTCTTCGCCATTTTAAGGCGGCGTCGTCGGCAGCGCCATTTGTGTTGTTTTCACTTACGAGTTCGCCACATCGTTGGTTGTTCTTCCACATTTATGCAAATGGACATTACATATATATTTTTTTGTATAATCATTTTTTACATTGATGAGTTTGTTCGCCATGGGCAACATTTTGGCACGCAAAAAAAAAATTTTTTTTGCGTTGGGCAATGTGCGTGGAATAAATAAATATTGCGAATAAAAAAGTATTCCAAATAAAAACATTAGTTGCAAAAGATTCTCGAAGATAAGTGGGCTAGGATAAAAATTCGTTAAATTCACCAAAATGCTGTTAAAATAGGGGTTGAGGGTTTTTTGGCAATTAAATTGCAATTTTGTAAGGGTTAAAAGCGAGAGGGCTTCAATTGAAGGATCTATTTTTCAACACCCCATTAAGAGGAGGAGCCTCTATTAGAGAGGCGGAAGGACTTCTATTTAGTATATAGGAAGAGGGGGGAGGGCTTCTATTAGCGAGGGAAAGGGGGCTTCTATTAGAGAAACTAAATTTAATAATGGAGATGACGACACATGCGCACACAACTCTCTCTCCACCCAATCGACGTTGACAGGAGAGAGAGAAAGGGAGAGAGAGAGAGAGGAGAACGAGGTCATTGAAAGTGCCCTCCGGGGGCGAAGGGTCATTCTCATCATCATCATCATACGTCCCGTCCCCGTAGGGGGAATGAGATAGAGAGAGAGCCCGGAAGGGAAGTGAGTGAGAGAGATCCCGTAGGGGGAGTGAGTGATTCATCCCCGTAGGGGGAAATGAGAGAGAGAGAGCAGATTTATCCCCGTAGGGGGAAATGAGAGAGAAGCAAAGAGAGAGAAAGAGATAGAGAGAGAGAGAAAGAATCGTCCTTGCCGTGGGAGATAATTGAGAACTGCTTGCTGACTGCTGGTGGACGATGATGAGGGGGAAGCAGGAGGGGGCATCATCAGTCCCATCCCCCATGCCCATTCGCGCAGTGCACCAAACACAGCGCCAACGCCGAAAACGCCGGGGGGGGGGCAAGGATTGACCTAACCGGCGGCGGGAGGAGAAGCGGGGCGAGTGGCAGCGCAAGATCATCATCATCACTACCCTCTGGCTGGATGAGATTTGAATGTGTGTGCAATTTCAGCCCCTCCGGCGACGCGGGGGATTTGCAAAAGTGTTTGCGCATCTGTGCCGCAGCAGCAGCAGCAGAAGCACTTTCACAGAAATTTGCCGCTGTTTAATAGTGGATTTGCTTTCGAAATTGCTGGATATCCAAAATCAAACTAACAATAAGGTTAAAATCCAGGGGACAAAGCCGATTTAAATATTTGACGAAAAAAGCCACCTAAACATCCGACAAATCTTTTAGGATTTACAGCAATGCACTAACACGAATAAAAACAATATTATACAGATCCTTTCCCGCAGGGGTGGGGATATTATACAATATCCATCCCCTGGGGATATTATACATATCCATCCCCGCAGGGGGGGGGGGATTTAGGCCGAGTGTTACACCACATTTTGCGCGATCGTTTCTTTGCCCATGCTGCTGCTACTGATCTTGAGGGGTTGGAATTTGGATTGAATGATCGGCGGATTTTGTTGGATTTTGTTGTGTTTGTATTGTTCTGTCCGCATACCCTGCAACAACTCGCGCACTATCCTTTTTGTTCAAATGTTTGAGGCGCTGAGTGCTCTCTATTTTCTACCTCACTTATTGCTGTACTCACTTCTCTCCCCTCGGGGCCCTTTTACTACGCTATTAGATCACAGAGAGATACGGAATTTGTTTGTACGAAATTTAACTAGATTTAAGAAAGTTACAGGGATTTACAGGGACCGGGTTTTACGAGAATTACTTGGACCGGGATTTACGAGACTCACCGGGACCGGGATTAATAGAATTGACCGAGATCAGTTTAAGGCTCGCGCATTTAGGTATGTTGACAAATTGTTGGCACCAAACGTGCCAAAACTCATACCCAATTGTACCAAAAAAAGTGCCAAAATGTAGGTTATTTCCACCCAAAAGTGCTATCCAAATGGGATCATATCCACCAACAACGCTTGGACTTGCTGGTCTGTTGGTGAAACCTGTTCCCGGAACTCCAAAGCCCAATATGTGCCATTCCCGACGGTTCCTCCCCCGGCATTAATGTGCCCGAACGGCGGGTATCGTCCGGTGGCTCTCCTCTTCCCCAAATATGGTATATGGAAATGGTGCGCGGGATTAGCGCCGCGCCGTACCAATGCGGGATGGGCATCATTTGGAGGACGAAAACATTGGTGGATTGAAATCAACGCTGACGGAAGGAGATTAAGCGCCGCTAATATATGCCAAAAATGAATGAATAATGGGGCGAAGAATGTTCCCCCATCGGCGAACCAATCATTCATTTTATTCGAGTATTCGGGGCCCAAATTAGCACCCTTTATTCAAGAGGGAGGAGATCTGGAGGATTTGTTTGATCGGATGAGAGTGCTTCAAATAAATTAATTAAATTGTAAATTTAAAAATTAATTTCGAAAATTTTTTTGCACGAGTGCCCGGGGGAGGGATCACAGAGAAAAAAAGAATGATTTAAACGAATAAAAACAATAAAAAGTCGGAAATTTTGTTCGAGAGTCCAATGAAAATTGAGAGTCTTCAATGCACACAAAAATACCTAAATATTTGTGCAAACAAAGGTAAAAAGCCGTCGTCCCGCGCATTCAACTGCTGCTGGTAGTGGCAACATAAAACAATTTTGATCAATTTTCAATGATCAGTCAGCCAGCCGATCTGATAGGAAGGACTGAGCAGTTAAATCGTTTGGGATGAGCAATGTAAGGGAAGCAACGAGATCAAGCAGTACACTTGACTTGTCCCAACCACACTACACCCAATTCTTGAAAAGAGTCCCTCTCTTTGGTGCTAGGATTGGCAACGGTTTTGATCAATTTATTTTAATCAGTCAATGGACTTGGTGGAAGTGCCGAAAGAAAGATTAAGCCCCCCCCCCCCCCGGCGCCGGGAGACAGTGGAGGGGAAGGAATCGCTCGTCAGTCGCGCTAGTGATGGGTGGAGAATAAGCCGGGGTGAGGGGGGGGGGCATTGGAGGGAAAGGAATCGACGAGATGAAGCAGTACACTTACCTCCCCCCGCGCTTGAGAAAAATACTCGACATGGGACAACGTAAAACGGATTTTGATCAGTTTTCAATGATCAGCCAGCCGATTAGGTGGATGGGCACCGAGAGGAGAGGGAGGTCCCCGGTGGCGAATGGGTGGGTGGACAATGGAGAGAAAGGAGGGAAAGAAAGCGACGAGATGGAGCAGTACACTTGGCCGCCAGCGCAACAATGAAATTCTCGACAAGTCCCCTTGTGCTGAATGCGCCAAGGGTGGGCGGGAGCGGACGAAGTCGGAGCAGTACACTTGGCCAGCCGCGCAACAAAAATTCTCGACTTTGCGCGAGTGGGGTGGGTGGGCGGGCGTTTGATGAATGCGCCGGGGAAGGAGGGGGGGGGGGGAGAATAGGGGTCCGTCCATTCACTTAGTTCTCCTTCCCCCCCCCCCCCCCCCCCCGGGCACCCTTTCTTCAACAACAATACCAACACTCCTCGTCATACTGCAAACAGCGGCTCGGATGGGTGGGAAAAAAGCCCGTTCTCTCTCTCTCTCTCTCTTTCTCTCTCTCTCTCTCTCTCTCTCTTCTCTCTCTCTCTCTCTCTCTCTCTCTCTCTTCGAGGCCGGCGTCCAAGCACTCTCTGCTGCTGGTGATGGTGACGATGACGATGGTGATACAATGTACAATGGGACAAAATCGGTGGACAAAATGGGGGCGCGAAGTGAATTGGCGGCCCGCCGGCGTAGTAGTGGTGGAGGAGGAGAGGGAGAGGGGGCCAAAAACCAAAATTCCGATCCGTAACATAGCACCTCCTTTATACACCCTTCGGGACGACAATTGGATGCGCTAGGTCACCACCTAATATGAAATCCACTTTAGCCCCCCCCCCCCCTTCGAGGGGTAAGGTCAATAGTGTGAGGGCCAAAACATTTTTGGCATTTATCCGAAATAATTCTCAGCCCTAACAAATCCAACAGTTTTCCTTGGCAAAAAGCATCCCAACAATTGAATATCCATGTTTAGCACTATTCAATCCCGACAGATATTTAATTATCCCTTTTTTTGGCCCAAAAAGTACAGGATTTCTTCGGACAGACCCCAACATAAACGTAAAAATCAAACTTTTTGTGACATTTTTGCCCGTCCTCCCCCGAGGCGCCGCTGCTCATCAAACAGCGCAAAAGTCACTTTTTAGCGGACGGATTTTTTTGTTATTTCTGTACAAAAGGAGAGAAAGTAATGTGTGTGCATCATGATTGGTGTGCTCTGAATGGGCGCGGGCGCAAATGCAAAAAAAAAAAGCCACAAAAATGGTGGAACGGCGGCGGAAGGACACACAAAATAATCATTTTGTTGAGAGGAGGCCAACAAAAAAAAAATAGGGGAAAATTTTGGAGGATGTAAATTATTTTTGCATGGAAATTATAACTAATTTTTAATTTGGTGGTTTTGTTTAAATACGAAATTAGTGCAATTGTCAAAAGTGCCGGGTGCGGGGAAAATGGCTCTGGAAGACGGCGAGTCGGAGAGACCGGAATTGGGAAGAATCGGGCCAGGAAGAACATGTCTAAACATAACAGGGACAAACCCGGCAAAAAGCAGGACGCCGGGATCGGGACACAGGGACGTATCCAGGATTTGGGTCTGGGAGGGGGAGGGGACACAACCCGAATTATGGGTGGTTTATTATTTCGTGACAATTTAAAAATGGCACAAAAATTTGTTTTGGGTGTCAAAATGTGCAAATTTTTATTAAAAACAGGCACGGCACATCCTCTTCCATGCCCCCCCCCCCAAAAAAAGAGGAAAAAAGTTTATAACTATTTACATATTTTCTCGTACCAAAAAGAGGAGAGCGGCGGAATTTTTACGAGATTTGGTCAAGATGGCAGCGAGGAAAAGCATTCGTCGTCGGGAAAAATGAAAGTGATGGAATAAAAATTTTAATTTCATACAAGCATCAATTTTACGACATTTTTATTTTGTTTTAATTGTTTTTATGGGGGGGGGGGGCAATAAAATGTGGTAAAGACAAAGGCATCTCATTTGGGGGGAGGGCTCTATTTTCGTCTCAACAGGCCGAATAAAATTCTGCACAATTTTTTTCGCCATAAATTGTTATGATTAGCGAAATTTTATTCAAAAAAAAAAAGTGATTTTTATATAAAAATCACATTAAAATATAATTTTGCAATATTTTTTTTTTATGTCAGCAATTTTTTGGAAACCCAACGTAAAAAGTATGTCACTACGTACGTAACCGATTGCGCACAAAAATGGTGGTGCATTTGCCAACAAATCCTATCCCTAATATTTATAATTAATAATCATTAATTATTAAACAACTAATTTTGGGAGAATATTAACAAATAAATGAAAATTTGGCGAATTAAGGGCGGCAAAAAAATTGTGCGACGGTGGCAAGTGATCAGTGGTGATCAGTCAGCAAAAATCACTCACTGAATCAGTGGTGATCAGTCAGTGATATAAAAGACCAGCACCGTCCAGTACAAAAAAAATAGTCGGCATCAAACAAACACCAACCAAATTTAGCGATAACATTCAAACATTTGTATTGTATAAGCCATCGATTGAACAAAAAAAAAACAATGAAAATAATGCACCCGATCAATTTGTTGCTGATCACGCTGCTTCTGATCACTGTGTGCGCGTTGGACGGCATTCAATGCATGAGCGATTGGGTGCCAAATGAAGACGCCGCCGCCGTGCCCGTTATGCGTGAACGCCGTAAGGGACATTTTTTTTGTCGAATTTCCTAAGACTTTTGTGAGCCAGGGTTGTTCCGGGTCCCCTGAAACCCTAACTTTTTCCGCTGACCCGACTCAAAACCCAAATTCGACATTTTTTAACACCCGAAACAACCTTGCGCTTACAAACTGCTGAAGGGTTGGGTAGAGAGACAGGAAGTGTTTTAAAACAAATTTAATCCTTTAATTAGTAGAGGGGGGAGGGGTTTTATTTTCGAATTTTCCAAGACCCATTTTGAATCTTAAGGGGATGCGGTGCATCAAAATTTTGGAAATCAAAAAATTTTCCGAGGTTTTTCTTTGGATCGGAAAATTGTTTTTTTTTTTTTAATTAGGTAATGCGGAAACGCTAATCAGTCTGCTACCGGTGGCTTAAGATATTCAAAAAAATATCAAACATTTTTTATAGGAAACAATGATTTTGATGAATGGAGCGGTACAGGACCCATGGGAAGAAGATAATTTTCTGGGACAAAAAGGCAGAAATGACAAAAGAATGGACACGAAACATAATTAGGTATTGAAATTTTCAAAATAGTTAATTAATTTTTATCATTTTCAATTAAATTTATTATTTTAAATAAAAAGACATTTTTAAAATTCAATGCATTGATCACTAAAGCTTTGAACAAATATGCTTGCTGTCTGCAGGCAAATAAGACGTTCAAAATGCCATAATAACATATTTCCAAAAACATTTTGACATAATTCTAAAAAATGATGGCAAAATCTATTGGCTAACTCTGTCGGTATCGGCTTCCTCTGTACCATATCCCTACCAAAATACACCGATCCGCCAAGGTGGCATTTTTGCCACTAATTAGTGGCATTTTTCACCATTTGTTGTGTTGCATTAATTTTTGGAATTTCGGGTTTTCAAATGTTTTTACACCATGGTTGGCAATGTTTGTCGAAACTTGCCAATGTTCATTTCATTCGGTCCCAATTTCAAATCGGGTTTATAATTCAGTTTAAATGCATAATTGCTATCACTAATTGTTAAAATAAAAATATAAAATCCGCCGAAAAATGTCCAATCAAAAAAAAAAACAAAATTTATGAAATAACTATTTATACTTTGAAAAACTTGAAAAGTAAATTTGATTATTAATTTAAAGCCTTTTCCTCTAATAGAACACCCGGGGTTCGACCTTCATAACTTGCTCGACAATTTTCGAAAATTCAGCTCACGACATTACAGGTTTAATACCTATTATAAATCCAGCGAAAAAATTTTAATCGAAAAATACAAAACAGAACTAATGATTTAATTTATTTCTTTTAATTTTAGGTATAAATTTATCATATTTTACACTAATAAATTATAATTTTGTATGAATTTTTATTTGCATATTTTCGATAATCATTCGTTTAAAAAACTCTTCTGCATTTGCTTGTGGAATGTTCATTTTAGTCACTTATCATGATTTACATATAAATTTACAAAAAAAAGGGTGAAATGAGTGAATTAATTTAACCAAAGCGGAAAAATAATTAAATGCGA